>JASANS010002245.1:0-38186 GCA_030849605.1 Wallacemonas sp. 195SL | reverse complement strand
GTGTGTGTGTGTGCCTATTTATCTCCGGGTTGGGGCTAGCAGCACTTGGACGACTGCGGGCGTTCATCTTCCCGCGTTTGCCGTGTGCCCAAGTTCACCACACCACGGCCTGACTTGGAGACGGGATTTGTAGAGCTGGCCACGTATGTGGCCAGTTGCTGGAAGGCCTCGAACACATTTTTGTTCTCCTTGGCGCTCGTCTCGAGATAGCAGAGGCAATTATGACGACGCGCCCATGCGTCTGCTTCACTTTTCGCTATCTGGCGATTGCTTCCCAGCACGTTGCCATTGCCCGTTTCTTCAAGATCCGTGTCGACAAGATCGAGCTTGCACCCGGCTAAAAGCAGTGGCGGCATTTCGTTGCCACAGTACCGCTCAATCAGGTCAAACCAGCGGTCAAGGTCGTCGAAGGAGCTGCGGTTGGTGAGATCGAAGCACAACATAGCGGCTTGGCAGTTTCGATAAAACGCCGTCGTCAGCGTGACAAATGTATCCTGTCCCGAGGTATCCCAAATCTGAAGACGCACTGTGCGTGGCTTCTTCTCTAATGTCTCGCAGTTTGCGTATTTGAAGTCCATTCCAATCGTCGGCACAATATCCTCGTAGAAGGCATTGTCGCAAAAACGTGAGGTAATGTTGCTTTTACCTACACTCACACTACCAATGACAATAATCTTGTACACAAGATCCTCTTCCATTTCACGTTTTGCTCTTTTCTATTTTGCCGTGTCGCGGTTGTGCGCGCTACTTCGCTCGTCCAAGCGCAGGCGGCAGAGCGATAGAGGAGAGAATGTAAAGAGAAAAAAGAAACTGCGCGTGGCCTCCAAAGCACTGATCGCCCTCGCTAGGTCACGATGCAAATTAGCCGACGCGGGATTTGCTCCAGCGGAGTCCCACGTGAGCGCCTCTAAGGAGTGCTGTGTAGGAGGGAAAAGATAGAGAGAGAGAGAGAGAGAGCAAGCTATTAACAAACAGAACCAATAGAAATTTACTGAAAATATGGAGAGACAAGTAGATAAGGAGCAAGAGGAGAGGACATGACTTTGTGTGCGAAGAAGGCACATGAACAGAATATGCATAACAACTCGGACGTACTGTGTGGAGTTCACGCCCCACACGCAACTGGTCAAGAGAACGGGGTACAAAACGGAGGCAGCTGGGATGAAGGGGGGGGGGGGGGGAGGGGGCTCACACAAGTGCGCATGCACATGCATCGCAGTGGTAGCACCCGCACCGGTCAAGATAGTGTCGACTCCATTCACACGTGTACCAGCAAACAGTGTGCATTCAAACAATGGAGAAGCAGTAATTGTGCATAACGAGAATAAGAAAATGTACATATATATGCGCGCAGAAGGCACGAGCAAAGTTGTCTATTAGTCTATCACAGTATCTACTGCTCTCTCTCTCTCTATATATATATATATATATATATATTATCGCCGTCGCGGTGCTAACGGTACCACGTTGGGTGGGCCTCTTCGAGCTGCTCGCGCAGGCAGCGCATTCGCGGCACAGCGTAGGGGGGCTCATTGATTATTCCAAGAATGTGCATGGCTATACCTCCAAACATGGCAAGGACCAAAACGACAAACACAACGATGCGGACGGGAAGGAACTTGTCGATTATGCTATCACCACTCGAGAAATGCTTCTCCCTGTACGGCGAGAAGGGAATGGTCGGGACAGCGGTGGCGGTGGGGGCACTGAGAATGCACCCGTACACGATCAAGGGAACCGCAATGCATCCGATGAGAATGAAGAGACTCGCATCCGGTGCGAGGTAAATAGCCACGACAGCGGCTACAACAGCGACGCCTATAGCTACCAGCACCGCAAATGTGCCGGCACCAACTCCGAGAATCATGCGCTGCAAATGCTCTAGGCACACAGGAAGGCCTCACAGGTTGGCTTTATTTATTTGTGAAGAGGACGCGTAGTGGCTGCCAGTCAAGAGCGACAATGGAACAAAGCAAAACAAACAAAAAAAGAGACAATGAAAATAGAGGTGTGAACGGGGGGGGGGGGGAGGACAGCAGTACTAAAGATGAAAAGACGATTCCATTCAGTTTGTGCCTTGCTTTGCAAAGACGCTTTCGGTAACGTCGCCACGTTGTCTTGATGAGGTGCAACACAACACATTGCTGTGCAGAGCGCACCAAGGATTACCTTTGGGGTGTCGGCCGCCATCACAGCAACACTAACGTCTAGCATCGTGCACTTCCGGCCTTCATGCTTTGCCTTCGCGCGGGGGCGGGGGGGGGGGGGGCAACAATTGGAAGCAGCACGCAATGAGGAGAAAAGGTGTGGCCTGCCGCGCCACGTCCTCCACTCCCCCAACTGTCTTGTGCGCCGGTTTACAAGAGCTGGATGACTTCACATTGGTCGGAAAGCACTTCCTCTCTGTGCGTTTTTCTTTATTTTTTTTTCCAGCATCATCTTTGAAACATCATGACTTGGACTGCCTTTTATTTTTTCCACCAAACCACCTCATCTCATAACTGCCGTGTCACTGTTCGCAAGTGCGTTGCCTGCCTTCACGCAAAGCAAACACTGATGTGGAGCAAAGAATCTAAATGGCAAGAGAGGCAAGCAAAGGAAACACAACAAGTGAGATGAGGCGGGAGTGAATCGAGGCTTGCGCGCAGGAGAGAAAGAACAATCCAATGACTTGACAAACACTTTTTTCCATGCGCAGTACTGCCCACTGTCTGCGATAGATAGTGGTGAGTAGCGAGGGTACCACAGCAGTCACGTCAAGCACACAACACAACATAGCAACAGCAACAGTAACAAACGAACTGTGCAAGTAACAAAAAAAAAACTGAGAAACATCGAGATTGCAAAAAAAAGAAAAACAAAGATAGATATAGAGCGACGCGTGCAAGTCAGGCGGTGTGTGGTTGCGAGACCCCATTCACTATGTACATGTGGAAACCATCACCGAAACTAGTCATGCTTCTCTCATCACTCACTCGCACCGATCCCAGTACTTGTAGTAGTCTTCATCCACCTGGTTGGTGTAAAGATTGTCTAGATAAGCCTTGCGCGCAGCTGCGGCTTCACTTTGCATCTTCTGCGTTTCCGCCAGCGCTATTGCCTCGGCGCGGCGCTCGCGCTCCCGCTGCCTATCGAGCGCTTTGGCCATACGAAGCTGCATGTTCTCTTGCTGCGACCACTGCTTGCTCTCTTCCACCTCGAGCAGGCGGCGACGGCGAAGTTGCTCCAGTTGCTCACGCTGCTCTTCCTGGAGGCGGGCCTTCTCAGCCTCAGACATACCCTTGTACCGCTCACTCTTGACCGCGTCGCCCAGACCACGTGTGGTGGCACGATCGCCGAGGGTCTCATTCTTGACGGTTTCGCGCTCGTTGAGGAAATCGCTGGAGAGGTGGTAGGCAATCTCCTCCAGGCCTAGGCGGGTGTCCTCCTCCTTGTTTCGCACAGCCTCGCGGCGCTGCTGCTCGGCCAGCGCACGGTTGAACTCGGCAGTGTTGCGAGACATGAGGCGGCGCTGCTCTGCAATGTTCTGCTCCACCATGTACGTTCGGTGATTGACCTCTTCGTTGCGTTCGTCGTAGGCACGATTTGCCTCCCGCTCCATCCACTTCTTGGCAATCTTCTCGTCAACTTGTTGACTAGCCCAGTCTCGCTGCTGGCGCTGCTGGGCGATGCGGCGCTGGGCGTAGTCGAGATCTTCACCCTCAAATCGCTGAAGGGAGGCCGGGCCGTTACGTGGGTCCTCGTCGTTGACGCGCGCAGGCAGGTCCTTCAAGCGCCATTGGGGATCGTTGAGATCGTACTCGCGCCGCATCTCTTTCTTTTGGAACGTCTGTCGGTAATCTTGCAGCTCCTTCTCACGCGCCGCACGTACCTGATCCACCTCCTGCTGCAGCGCGCACGCGTGGCGGTCCATCAAGAGCGCCTGCCGGTCGTAGAACTCATCACGCTCCTTTTCGAGGCGCCGCAGTGCTTCCTTTTCACGAACCTGCTCATCGAGGGCCTGGCGATCGATGCCCATTTGACGCATTTTGGGGTCTTTGAGACGTTCAGAGCGCTGTTGCATGAAGAGCTGCTTCTTCGACTGGACGCCACTGCCCTGTGATCCTCCAAATGATTGGTCTGCCATGTTGTGGAGACTCGCTTGTGCCATGGAGGTCATTTATGATTTTTCTTAACCGCACTCAGTAGGGGGTGCTGGGAGAGAGAGAGAGAGAGAGAAACGAAAAAAATGGGGAGTGTTTGTGATTCGAGAAGAACATGACATGGAATTAGCCAGATGCGATGAGCGGAGACACGAAGAGTGTGTAGATAAGGAGTGCGCAGCTGTGTGACGGGTGGGACCTCTGACAGGCTCCATGCCCTCGAACAACACGACTCTAACCGACACACTTGTATTCGCACGGATGCGGGTCAAGTGCACCTCGCTTCACGTGTTTTGGTGCTCTGTCGTGTCGCTCTGCGGCGCCTACAGGTGGCGTACAGTTGTATTCTTTTGCGTGCGTGTGTGCGTTGTTATCTGTGTGACAAGCAGCCCTCCCATGCTCTCACAGGGAGGCTGAAAGAAAAACTGAAAGCACGGTATCTATCACCGCATCTCACGCGCCGTCGTGCATCAGCCAGCAACAGGCTTGAACGCGACAAGAGGGGATGGTGTCGAGCATTTGAAACAAAACTTGCGCGTATTACGATTTACGCCCTTGCACTTTGGGCACGTCCACAGTGTAACTTCCTGCCCAGGTAAGGGCGGAGGTTGTGGTTTGGGCTGCTGACACTTGTGGCAGACCACGCTACCTCGAAAGTTCATCACGCCGCACGGACAGGCCCAGTCCAGCGGGTCCTCGCCAGGGAGAGTGGGGCGGCGCACACCGGGTGGGAGTGGCGGTGCAGGTGAGCCGCACTTGAAGCACTCACGCTTGGACCGGTAATTCATCTCCCCACATTGGCAAAGCCAATCACCAGGGGAGGGCTCACGATGACGGATGCGGCGACCGCGGCCGAGACGACGTCCGTAGCACGGCACCGACGCGGAAAAGAAACGGCGGCCCTCACACAGAGGCGAAGGGAGACAAGACGCGCGCGTAGTCGTGGCCTTGATTTGTATCATAGAGTGTACAGCGGGCCGAGAGCTCCGCACTGTCGTCCACGAGTGAGATAACCACCCGGCGGAAACCATCGTTGCCCGCCGCATTGGCACAACACAAGGAGAACAATCGTGTGGGTTGACTGTCAGTCCCTCCAGAACTCGTGTTCCTTATTGTTTTTTTTTTCAAACAATTGCTCGCCTTGCTCAGGGCATACTAGAGGCGCCTGAACGAATCTTGAAACGACGTGCAGCCAGACACAAGTATATCGAGGAATAGAAAGAGAGAGTGTGGGTGTTGGGGTGTGTGAGGGAGCAAGAAAATGAGGGAGTAGTGAGGTGCGGTCCCAGGTCATGTGGGTGAAAAAGCCAAGGCGAGGACTACGGGTGGTGCACCCGGCAATGCGGTGATGTGATCGCACCTGAGCGCAAGGAACACGACGGTACGTGCATGGGTGTGGATTTTGGAGGGGGGGGGGAGAAGGTGAGGATAACCACGGTACCAGAGCATCCATGGCGGGTCCGAGGGAAAGGCAGAAGCTGCTGTCAGGTTGTTTGTTGTTAAATAATAGCTGAGTTTGCGTTCTGTCCGTGCTGCTGCTTATTGTTTTTGTCCTTTTGCGCACACGTCGGACTGCAAAAGTGGTAGAGGCTGTGTTTTCCTCTTGCCCTTCGTACTTCCTCTATAAGCACGCTCGTAAGTGGCTCACAATCTGCTCTGCTGAGATCTTGATACCCTCCGCGTCTCCCGCCACGGCACACTCAGCCGCTTCTTGGCAAACCGCCATGAACGCATTGGCCGATTGGGGCGTGGGACATCGTGCGCTGAAGTAGTCCGCCACCACAGAGAGATGCGTGCCCTCTGCTAGCAATGAGGCACGGAGTAAGTTACCGAGCGAAGTGGATAAGCTCTCATTTGTCGACAGAACAGACTCGATGCAGCATGTGATGATGCGGTGCAACCTTTCAGGGTCCAGTGAATGGAACAGACGTCGCACACGCGCACACTGCGACGCCTCTTCCTCAGTCACACAGGTGTCGACGCGATGCGCGCTGCAAAGCTCGACGAGACGCTGCAGCACGCCCATGGCATACGTCTTTGCACTTTCTTGTACAGCCACTGAAGGAAATGCGATGGCCTCCACAAAGCCAAGAACATACTGGGCCTCAGTACCGGAACGGCTCTCCCAAAAGGAAGCAAAAAAAGGGACGAACAGCTCATTCACAAAGTGCAAAAGACTGAGGAGCACCTTGGGATGTTGCACGCCGTCTAACAGACCCACATTGCACACGAGCGGCCATAGTGTGTTGAGCAGCGAGGGCAGCCCGTCATCGTGAAAAAAAGTAAGCTCTGCCCAGTTGCAGTAACCACCACGAAGCACGTTGCGGCCAATGTCCAGTGCGCCGCGTAACATCTTCCACATCCACACAGAGGAAGCTTCGCTGGCAGTGGCAGAGTTCGTGGCGTTGTGCTGTGCAACGCACGCCAGCGCGGTAGACGCAGCCACAACCACACGCTGTGCGTGCTGCTCAAGTTGAATACCGAGTACCGAGTGATTGCCGAAGAAGGCGCGCTGCGATCGGTTCAGAGACATCTCACCCGTGAGCTTCACCAATTGCACCGCGATCGGCTTTGGAGTTGGAGACGACGTGAGAATACATCGTACGAGACGTGGAATGTAGGGGAGGAATAGTTCAACGAGGCCTACAAAATGCCGCCGAGTGGACGCGAACAGCAGTCCACGCGCGTCGCAGAGCGAGGCAAGGAGCACCCTTTCGTCGTGTTGTGCGGTGGTCGGCGCCGCCCCGTCAGCAGCCGCCTCGGGTATCGAATTCCAGACTGAAAGAATGGGCTGCGCAAGATGACGCAGTGTTGTGGGGGCCGCGCCTTGACTCACGGCAGCCTCATCACGAATCAACAACACGGTATCTGCCAGTCTGAGCTGTGCGACACAGCGGGCGTAAAGGAAGCGAATCCGATGCCACTGTCCTTCCTGTCGTGGAGGTGGTACATGCCCTGCCTCAAGGTTCACAAAACGATGCAGGGCCTTGCTGCCCCTCATCGCCCGTAGTGCACTCGGACCGCCGGCGAGCTGACACAGGTACTGCAGGCCTGCGACCTGCACGCGCACGCTTGTGTTCGTCGCCCACAGCGTGTACCAGCACCGCTCGAGCACAATGTCAAGCCACCACGTCGTGAAGTCTGCGTCTGAAGCCAGCACCTGCGCCGCCACCAGCCGCGAAGCCAGTCCTTTCCCCACCTTGCGTGACACCGCAGATGACGGGATGAGTAGAACCCTCCCAACTGCCTCGCACAGGGCAGTGGCGGCTTCCTCAAGGTGCCCACGCGTGACGGTCGGCAAGCGGCACAGCGCGTTGCCATTTCGCGACCAGAGAAACATAAAGAGGAGGGCGAAAAAGACAACAGACTCCGTGGCGTCCGGGTTACTGCCGAGCGCCAACTCCGAGAGGCTCACTGCGGCTAGCCTGAGTAACCACGACACCTCCTCCACAGCCGTCACAAGAATGGGGGCCGTGGCGCTTTCCCCTTCCTGAAAAACTGTGGCCCGACCGTGCTCGAACGCCGTTTGTGCAAATCTCTGCAGCACACCTGTGCCATCCTTGTCGCCAGACGCTGCCATGCCGACAACAAAGCGCATCTGAAGGTGAGCACCTTCCGGGTCATCAGCGAGTATGTAGTCAGCTGCGGCATCAAGTGAGCCGCCCTCACCTTGACCGATTTCCACGACGCACGCCGCAACAGCCTGTGCAACGGCGGCGAAGTACGACGTCACGACCGTGGCAATCGCGCCGGTGAGTCCATCGACAGGCGCTGCGGCGTACGATCGCGCACCACTAAGGGCAGACCACATGCTCAACAGCGACAACACACACGGATCTGACAGCGCGCACTGCGATAGGCATGTCTGTGTGAAGCGAACGCAAGACTGCAGCCACAGCACAAACGAAGGCGATGCCGCCATGTGATCAAGACTGCTCGCTGGCTTGATGCGGTTCAGCAGAATCGCAAAGAGGGCACGAACATCATCAGCCTCCAGGTGCTGTGACTGCTCCATCACCACGTGCGTTTGCAGCAGTGTGACCTCAAGCCACTGCTCCCTCTGAGTCGCGCCTGGGAATTGATCCGCCTTGACGCCAACGTAGCGGGTCAGAATCTCCAAGATTGTTTTCAACACGGACTCGGTGGCGCCGCTTGTTTGGAATAGCGTCCACAGTCGCCGAACCAAGGAGAGGTCGATGACGGTGGCACGCCACTGTGTAGGAACCGCCGTACAAACCCAGCTGTCCACGTCGCCGTCGTCCGCGCGGCGGGAGCATGTGACGTTGTAGTTCATTAGGCTCAGCTGCAGTCGCAAAGCAGCCTCCAAGGCGGTGCTACGGCCCACGCGCTTTATCACAGTGGAAGCAAACGCATACAATTCCAGCAGATAGTCGTCGCGGAATCGAGAAGCGGTGCTAACAGCCCCGGTCGCCTTGGCTGTCATGACGAACGGTTCCTCTTCGCTCACGGCATCCACAATGGAGCCGAGTATGCCGCAGACAGCACACAGCTGCACGAGGGCACTACCAGCAACGCTCTGGGCTGGCTCGCTGCGGATCAGCCCTTGTCCTGCGGCCAGGAAGTGGCTAACCATGTGAGCCACATCTGGTGCGTGTCGGTACCCGCAGCGCACCACCACACCAATCAGCCGCTCCATCGCCCCTTGAGCAGCGCGTGCCGGTGGAGAGCCTTGTGCGCCGCGCAGCCGATCGAAGACAGCGCGACCCATTTCAGTCAGTGCAGCGGCGCCGTCATGCTTGAAGATGTCATCGATACACTCATCAAGAGCACGACAAGCAAACACCACAGACTGAGCACTCTGTGACTCCGCGATGACTCGCATCAGCAGCGGAAGGCCCAACTCCCGTACGCACCCCGGCCACCCCGTGGCAGTAAACGCATTTGTGACGGCCTTGTCTCCGGCATACAATTGGGAACAGAACTGGTCCACGCCATCTACTGTAGTGATACCTTGCATCTTGTGTTGGCACGCCTGAATGTATATATATATATATATATATATATAAATGTAAATGTGTGTGTAGGGGAAGTGGAGAGGCATGTGAAGTTATGGTAAGAGGTTTCTTTTTTGCTTATTCGGAAACTAGCTTTGAGCCCCAGGTCATACTGGATGAAGCGCATCAAAAAGAAGCGATCACTGTACATTCAATGATATGAACTGGAAACATGAGTGTGCATGTGCGTGGAGAGGTTGCACAGGACTTCAGTACAGAATGAGGTGTGGGGAGCGAAGGAGCGTTAACAAACACTAACGCGCAAACACGTCACAGAGGACGTTGGAGAACAACAGTAACAGCACGAAACAAGAAGGGGCCGCACAAAAAAAAAAAAATTGAGGCATCAGTGGAAGTCGCGAGGAAACGACACAGCCACACAGCCACACAGACCCGCGAGAAGGGGGGAGGGGGCGGGAGAAGGTCGAGTCCAGCAGCCGTGTGAAACGTCAATACTCGCCTCGCATCGGATTTGTGTCACTGACTTGTTGCGCAGGAGACACGCGAAACCCGCGCGTCGCCATTTCACGTCCGTACTCTGTCTTGTGAAGACCTGCCTCCATTAGTGCGGCGTACAGCTTCACGCGCGGATCTTTCATAATCTGTTCATCCGAGTAGCCATTCGCGACGCGAAAAGCTGCGTCTGAGGATGGTGACGGTTTGCTGCTCTGCGAGCTCGCAACAGTGGCGAGGAGGATACGATCAGGATTCGCTTCAACACCAATGCGCTCTTCGACAGCCAGGAAGAACCGCTCAAGAGCGGACTGTTTCTCTGCGCGAAGACGTTCCACTTCGTGGGCGTGCTGCCGTTTACGCTCCTGCCTCTCCGCATACTCTTCTTGCCGGAAGGCAACTCGCTTCCCATTGTATTGTTGGCGCTCCTGGCGCTCTGCATCATCCATTTCTTTTTGAAGTGCGGCTTGGCGTGCTTCCTCGGCGATCAGTTCACCACGTTTACGCATGTAGGCCTCGAGGCAATCCATGCGTTCTTGTAGTTCCTTCATCCTTTGCTCCTTGATCTTCGCAAGCTGCGCCGCCTCCTTTTCATTCGCCAGCCGCTCTTGCTCCGTTTGTGCAGCAACCTTCGCTTCGTGCAGAGCCCTTTGCTTCTCTGCCTTGGCATGCAGCTCGCTTTGCCGCTTGCCATCTGCAGCCGCAATCCGCTCGGCATCCCTCGTCATGGCCTGGGCACGTGCATCGGCGGTAATGGCAGCCTCAAACAATGACACTATTGCGAGTGCCGCTTTACGGTAGTCCACAGCGGCCGCACGACAGCCTTGAACGAAGCCACGCCACTCTGTGGCATCCTCCACAGCCATCTTTGCCTCCTGACGGGTGAGCTGAGGGCACGAGCTGCGAACCCGATCAATCAAACTTGCGTTGGTGCCGTGCTGCAAGTCGATGTGCTTGCCTCTCTCTGCCATTTTGAGTAAGAGACTGACAGTCGACATCACCTCGGCGGATACAGAGGAACGCATGACAGGAGGCGATCCGGCGCGTTCTTCTGCTCTTTCCCGTGCAATGGCAAGTGCGCTGGAAAGGGTTTGGTATAATTCGCTGGTTGATTCTCCAGGAACGGTACCAAGCACAGCTAAGCGACCTTCGAACTCATCGAACGCCTCGTGGAGCGACGCAACGCCACGTGCGTCGCGGTCGCTGTTCATGACCTCCGCTTGTGAAAGCTCACTGTTGCGAGACACCCGCGCAGCCAGTTCGTTGCGTTCATCGGCAATGTACTGTCTGAGCTCGCTGGCGGCCTCACATGGTTGTTGGGGTTCTGCTCCCGTCGCGCCTGAGCGCACCGCTGCTTGAGCCGTCCGCAAACGGTCCGCCAACGTGACCGCAAACTGGATGCGAGCTGTATCAAGCTCGGAGAGGTACGCTAGCAGGTCAGTACTCCTCATAGATGAGTACAGATGCCGAAGCTCATTTTCCTGACGGTCTTGTTCCCGCTGGACGCCATCGCGGTCGATTATCCATTGCCGTTTCTTTGTCTCAGTCGCCGTGCGTTTCTTCTGGGCGCCAATGACGGTGCTAAGGGCTTTCACACGTATGGCACGTGTATTGTTCTTTGCCTTCCACGCCGCAATAGCCTCCATTTGAGTGCTCGGGGTGGCATACCCGTCCGTCTTGGGGTTCATCTGATATTAACGAGTGTCTATTCGTTCCACGTTTTTGCTTTACTCGATTGCCAACTTGTATCGCGTGTTCACCTACTCATGGTAGCGTTGTGAAAAAAAAGGGGGGCGGGCTGCGTAATGAAAACAGAAGAAGAGTTAGAAGAACAACGGAGAACGAAAGAAAAAAAAAAGGTGATGAGTTGTGCGAGAGGTGGTGTGAATGGTTTCAGGTGCGTTGAGTGGTAACATTCGTGTTATCCTCGTTGCGAGGGGAAATTAGACCAAGGAATTGGCTCTATCAGAAACAGTGTAGAGCTGGTGAAGGATTCACTTCAACGCGGCAATATAGGGATGATTGTCACGCGCGCGCCTCGGGGACCACTTTCTGCGTTTGGGCACACCGACGCGTGTCACGAAGCGATGAGTGCGCGTGCAGTCACGCGGATGGCATCGTTTGTTGTGACCGCGCAGGGCAGTTCGACTGCCGCCGTGACTAAGCTCGGAGTGTGCAGCGTGACATGGAGAAAAACGTTATTTGGCGATGTTGGTGCGTTCATTAAAACAGTCAAACCTTTGAGGGAAACACTGAGCGGCACTAGGCACATGATTAGTTCCAATCTGAGGAACGCGGTGGCTTCCAATGTCACGGTGCTGATTGTAGTCATGTCTGTTTGTGTCACGTCTCCATCAAAGAAGTACATGCACACATGACCGACAAGCAGTCACTGGCGCTCGGCAGGTGCAGCAATGAAAAGAAACACTTTGATCTCAAAGTGAGAGAAGCAACACACACACACACACACATAAAAAAAGGCCATGATAAATATCGAGAAATAGAATGTGATGGAAAAGCAATAACGCACACAACGAAGAAAAAAAATGCAAAGAGACTCTAAGCACCACGCACACACGAATAGAGCACATATCGTCAACCGGTAGCGCTTCCTTTCGCCCAGTGACAAACGGTTGAATGCACGTCATACGTTTTCCAAGGAAACATTACCAGTTGGGGATACACTATATTTGACCTTCCCATCTAACAGTTTTTGACTCTCACTATCCAGGCTGACAGCTTTCAGCTGGCGGATTTTTTCCCTTGCCATGGGCGTGGCTTCACACAGGTTGCGGATCGTGAACTTTGCCCACTCCACCATCCCCGGATTCTCCACATCAATCTTTGTGCCTGAGAGAACAGCGGCAAGGAGCACGCTGTCGCTGACAACCGCTTCGCTGATGCTCTTATTATCGTAGGTCAGGTTAGCCAAAAGTGTCATGTGGTCCGTTCGGTACCCTTCTTGAAAGAAGGCGATCTCGTGGCTCGTTGAGATGGCCAATGCATCAGAGAGATAGTTTATGACTTTGTTGGCGAGCATATAGTTCTGCAATTGGGGGCGAATACCCGCGTCAACAATTAAAACCATTGCCAGCACCTCCACAGCAGCGTGAGACAACAATGCACCATTGGCATGCCACATCTCTGTACCCTCCGCACAGTCCTCCACACTGCTGCTGTGAAACATACCATGTGGGGATGTGGGCGACGTAGACTCAGAGGAGCTCTGGGTTGGGGACACAATTGTGCGAGCCTCCAAGTCTTTTGTGCGCTGCAGAACATTCTGAGCCACCGCAAGGGAAAGATCGGACATCCGCTTCAAAGTTCTGAGCATGTGCGCGAGCTTGTCTGCATGCTCGTCCTCCTCAAAGGCAGCGCGATCGGAGGTTTGCTCCAGATGGAATTTGAGTGCATACACAGACAGGTTCGGGTCAACATTGCACATCTTTGTGATGGTGTCAACGTGGCCGCTGATGCTTTTCATAGTGTTGCGATCTACCTTCTCCATGGTTTGTGTGAACAACACTCTGGGCTTAACGCTGTGTTGGAGATTAGACGGGTGACGGTGCGCAGCACACGAAACACAAAGATCAGACACTCTCAGCAGCAACGGCGACGACTGAACAGACGGACTCACTGGGGAGACAGGTGGGGGGGAGGGCTTCCTAATCGATTTGGCACGGTGAGGCGTATGATAAGAAGAAAATGAGAGGCTCGTGTGGGCTATTGCTCTGTGACGGATTTCTACTGTCGTCGCTGTCAATGTGTCGGCACCCGGATAAAAGCAAAGAGAGAAAACAGAAGAAAAATACGTGAAAAGAGCAAGATAGAGTAATAGAGACGCCGATGGCGACTGTTGTTTGTGGATCACGGGTGATAGGAGGGAGAGAGAGAGAGGCGAGTGATGTACAGTGCGGAAGAGCCAGTGAATAATCAGTACCATGAGCTACAAGTATCGGCACTTCAGCATGGCAGCAAAGCGTGCTGTAGCCCCCTAGGAGCGACTGGCAGCGTGAGAAAGCTTATCGAATCACGCGCAACTCTATCCAGTAATAATAATAAAAACAAAAGGGGGAGGGGCTCATGAAGAACAAAAAGACAATGACGATATTTCAACATTTGCCGCATTTGAAATTGGCGTATACCACTGCAGCGGCTTCAGCTATGTCAGAATACAATTGGAACTGTGATCAAAGGGGGGGGGGGAGAACGAAACGGAGAGGAGTTCCAAGACAGTACTTTCAACTGTGAGAAAACCGGCTGTCGCGCGTCGTCAGACAACGGGGCATATTTCAGAGTGTTCACAGCACAGACGACACCTGGTTTATCTCTTGTTATCGCATCCGATTGAATGCTTTTTTTTTCTTTTGTTGTGGTTCTCCGCATTGTCATTTTTAGTTTTGGGTAAGAGCAAAGTAAGGTGGATATGTGACAAGGAGAACCAGGAAGAGAGAGAAGTGTCGGCATCCGTGTTTTGCGCAGTGGCGGTTGCCGGACACGCCACTAACCCCTAACGAAAACGACTCCCAACGCCGCTGGATGGCTTTCCGGGTGCCTTGGATGAGGGGGGAGGCAGCTGACCGTCTGCTTTGACTTCCTCTAACTTGACACCTGAGGGGTTCGCTTCCAGAAGAGCTCGTCCTGGACCATCAATGTAGTACTTCGGATTTGGACATGAAGGCACTTCGCAATAGATTGGCGCGCATGCGATCCACTCGCCTCCTGCACGAAATTTGTGTCCGCAGGGACACTGCCACTCACGCTCAGCGAACATTTTTTCGGTCATTGCCATTGCCTTAGTCAACGCCTGTGCAAAGGATGGCTGTGCAGCAGAGCCGCCAGCTGAAGTAGTCAGCGCATTGCTGGCCTTGTTGCCTGCTGTGCGTGCCACGAAGGTCTTGAAGCTGTCGAAGCCGACCATTGGTTGTGCTTGTAAAGATTTTGAGAGGCTTAACGGCTCTTGAGGGAGAGCGTGACAAGGAGAAAGAAGAAGGAGGTCACGCAATCATAACAAAACAGTTGATAGTAGTTGCAAAAATTAACGGAGTGAAAAGGAGTGCGTGTCGACTGTGGAAAGGAACAGGGAAAAACAACAAGGTCAACATTGCAGCTGTGAAGTGCCGGAGAACGGCATCATAGCACGTTCCATTTTCAGCGGTCCCGTTGACACAGAAAGAATCAGTATGTAGGGAAAGTGGCGCCACGAGCGCCTCAGCTAGTGTTACGATTTTGCCTGTTGGCGCTGTTTTTCTTTTCTTTTCTATTTGCTTGCACGAAAATGTGCAACGATGCGTTCTCATGGTGAGGACTAGCACGTACTAACTGTGCCACACAAAGATTGACCGAGAAGATGCGTGAACATATTGTCTGCATCTTCTCTCGCATACACTCGCCAGGCTGCCAACCAGACCGGGTGCTCTACATTCTTCCGATGCCGCAATACTCATTTCCCAGGACCTCCCCGGTAGCCTTCCGGGAAGAAGAAAGCGTACATACTTTTTGTCTTTTGCAATGCTTGTCTCGTGCTGTTCACAAATAACTGGCTCAGTGATATACGCTGCGTATTCGATTCAACTTTTTGTTTCTCTTTGAGAGCCTCCACGTCTATTGCGTATGGGTGACGCGGCGCAGGCAACCGCAAACCACGTCGAAACATTGGGCCTGCACGAATCCTGAACGCTGCTGCTCCAATAACACTGAAAGGGGCTTTGATGAAGCCGTAGCTGGCACAAGATTATGTACGAACTGTGTAGCCAATATGAGCACTGCGCGTCTATCAGTGTTCGAAAATGCCACATTGTGAAACGAGTTGAATGTGAGGAGCGTAACATGAGATAAATACACAAGCCAGAGGCCGAGACCAAGGAAAGAGTGAAAAGGACCCAGGTCAAGTGTCGAGAGAAGGCGGAGGAATAGGCAGGGGAGTTGCGCACACTACTGCTCCACAGCTTGTATCCTAGCAGTGTTGGCACGGTGAGGCCAAAGGAGTGAATGATGTCAATGATTGCGGTGTCAAAATAAAGGCTGTCACACCCACACGTTTCCCCACCCCCCATTTGTGTCCGTGATAGAAAGTGAACAGTAACTTGCCATCAAAAAGGGTAAACAGGGGAGCATGTGGATTTTCACGTGGCGCGACAAGTAAGGCAATGCGATTTCCTATAGGAGGACAATATTGGCTTTTACATTTTTATTTGTGGTAGCAGTAGCAACCGCGTAAGAAGCGTGCTCGTCTGGTTCAAGACTATTTGGAGAAACGACGTAAGTTTTGAAGAAAGCTGTCCACAGACATGGTATCGGGGTCAATCTTCTCAAACCGCGGCATTGGACTTCTCGGATTGCGGAACACGCCACGGTACGCCGGATACGCGAGGACCTCAAGCGGAGTCAGCATCCACCCTACAAATGGAGACCGTGCAGAAATGGCGTACACATCCACATCCGCTTTCATTTCCACTTTCTGAAGGTAGTTATACTCCCTCCAGCTAGGTGCGTCTAGGGGGTCCCACATGAACAGAAGCCGATCCTGCTTGTTGTCCACTAGCGAAATGGCTTCATCGAAGCTGGAAACATTATGAACAATGACTCGCGCTTCTGCGCCAACAGAGAGGAGCATCAGTAGTGTGAGAAGAGCAGCTAGCAGTGCTACGTTACACCTCCTAAAAATGTGAGTAGCGCACATTTTTAGGTGCCGTGATGAAGAATATTAAAAAACTGAACGCGAACAGTGAGCCCCACTGGTCAACTAACTGAACTGTCGAGGTGTGTGCGAAGATGAAGTCGAAATAGGCTGTCAAAAGAACGAGACAACACCACGGAGCAAAGAAAACAGGTGAGACAACAAAGAATGGATGAAGATTGTTCTGAGTGCTGAGCGGTGGCAGCGGTCAAATGCACTTGCCATTGTCGGAGGGAGAGCTGATGATTTTTTTTTTTTTTTACATGCTGTTACCAATTGCCAGTCTGGTCCTTTACAGCACGCCGTCCCACTTTAGCCGGAGTGTATTTTCTTTGCAGGTGGCAAATGCTTTTGGTGCAGTCATACAAAGATCGGCGAGGAAACTCAGGGATGATACCCTTTTCTTTTTCTCTGTTGGCGAAGCAATGCATTTGTACAGAGTATGCTCTACTCGCCTTGGGCTGGATCTCTCGCACAGTGCGGAAGGGGAGAATAAAAAAAAAAGCAAGAGAGGATCGCCATCTATGAATGTTTATTCGGGGGCTCGTGAGCAAGTAACGGTGGTGGCAGTGCACGGTTGGAGTGACCAGCACAACTCGTCATCTCAAGGGGCTGTTGCATACCCGTTGGAGAGTTTCGGAGGCATTGGAATACTCGCCTGCCCACGGTTGGGCACCTTCGAAGGCTGCCACACTTGTGGATCCTTTCGCAACGATTTCTATAGCTTCTTTGACGTCAAAATGTTGCGTGTATCCGTCAGAGAGAGTGATATGAAGCGCCTCGTCATCGGCTTGAAAACCCACTACGAACAGATCGTCAGGCGGGGGTCTTTGAGGAAGCGGATGAAGCTCCACAACAGCCGAGCAGTTTTCACGAACATCGCGAAGGGCCCATGGCATGCGACTTGACACTGCGCTCGTCGCAATTGTTTCGGTATCAGCCGTGACGCGACGGAGCTGCATGCGTTGTGGAATATGCTCTCCGGCTTTTCTGAATAACATGAGACACACGGAGTCACTAAAAAAATAGCCGTAGGTGTCCGCGGAGAAGGCGAAGGCAAATAGTACAAACGCGTGCGTCTTCGAGTCCGTCAACACATCTGAGGAAGGGAAGAATAATGTGGACACGAGAGAAGTGAACAGAGAAAGGCCGCTTTTCTCACCGCAGCCCACGCAGAAGTCTACGCCGCTTTCTGGCTCATGGAAAAGTGGGCCCTTCAGAAAATCCCTTCCACAGTCGTCGCACGTGTAACCATCTCTGTATGCGGGCTCGAGTTTCACTGGGAGCCAATTGTGATATCTGAGCATCAGATGTCTGCAGCTGAGGGATAAGACGTTGAAGGGCGAGGGAGGGGGTGCTGGTGGGTAAGGGGGGGGGGGGGCGGGCACACAGTGCAGTCATTCGGCGCGTTGGGGATGTGGGGTGTTTGAAGGGGGAGGGGGTTGCTCGGCGGAGAAGGCGGAACCAGCGCCCGCGTCGCGAACCACACTCAACCAACGCTGGGGACACAGCAGACGACGTGTTCTCGATAGTATAGTGGTTAGTATACCCGCCTGTCACGCGGGTGACCCGGGTTCAATTCCCGGTCGGGAAGCTTTTCCTTTTTTTTTTGTGCTTCGACCTTCGTTTTTGTTGCTGTTGTCCCTACCCCATACCCTTACCCCGCCCCCCTCTGCCCCCAACACGCCAATTAAGCCCCCCCCCCCCCCTCCCCCCTCCGACCTGCTCGCACCGCTGACAAACGCCCCCCCCCCCCCCCATCAAACAGCACGCGCGGCGCGAAGATGCAAGTCCCCGAACCCTGCCCGCCCTGCCGCCTTTGCGGGGATGCCACTCACTTTTTTCACCGAGATAAACGCCGCGACTATTACCAATGTGATCTCTGTGGGGCTGTCATGGTTCCCGAGCGTTTTTTTCTCACTGAGGAGGACGAAAAAAAAGAGTATGATTTGCACGAAAATGGTGTGCTGGACGATGGGTACCGCAAGTTTCTCTCACGCGCGGCGGAACCACTCCGCATCTATCTTTCCGAGTTACACTGTAGCAAAGGCACGGCACCGACAGCATCCACGCAGCATCCCATCACAGGGCTTGATTTTGGCAGCGGACCGTTTCCTGCGCTCTCAACCATTTTGGAAGCTCCGCCGTACAATTACCGCGTGATACTCTATGACAAGTATTACTGCCCTTCAACCGAGCACGCGCTGCGAGCATCCGAGAGCCTCGACTTTATCACTGCAACAGAAGTGGTGGAGCACTTGAAGGACCCGTTGCCTACATTGCACCTGTTGTGGAACGCTTTGAAGCGAGACGGAGTGATGGTGATTATGACGAAGCGGGTTGATGGGAGCGTTGAGAAGTTTCGCAACTGGCATTACATTCGTGACCCAACGCACATCACTTTTTACCACGAGAAAACGTTCGAATGGATTGGCTCCCAACTCTCTGCAGGAACAGTGTACACGTGCGAAGTCAGGCTCGCTGCCGCGGACGTAGTGCTACTTGTCAAAAGTGGCAATCAATAAAGCGTGTGCTTCAACGTTCTCAGGACACTGTTTATATGTTTTCCGGTTGTATGAGGCACACATGCACGTGATCAAGACAGCTGTTGTAAGATGTCGGCACCGGCTGCTTTCAGTCAGTCTTCCCACGTGATAAATAACAAATTGAGACTGCTAAAACAATTCATATCACTCACTCTGATAATGTGGCACTTGCCCCGAAAGTTTCAACCATGCGCTCGGGCGTAGTGCATTATTACTTCCTCCAGCATTGCTGCTCGTTGTTCAGATGCGCTGTTGACGCGTGTCTCTGCGTCCCCGTTTTTGACTCCCGTCTTCACTTCCTCCGCTGATGCACCGTCCTCGCCGTCGTCCCCCTCTTTTTCACACACACACACACACACACACATTCGCACTCTTCATCTTCACTTTCTTTTCTTGCTCCTCTGACGTTGCCCATGTGCTGGAATTATGGAGTGCCAAAGTTATCAGCTAGTATCACGCAACCACAAGTGCTACAAACAAAACAAAACTCAAAAATAAGCCTTTCTATCGCTGTGTCTCGTTGAGTCTCTGTTTTTCGTTTCACTCACGTGACCTCCTTCTTTTTTATTTCTCTTTCTCTCTTTTACGGCTACAGTTTTCTGTGCTCTTTTTTTTTTTCTCTAAAAGAAACAAGTTTTATATTCCCCCTGAATTGCATTGCATTGTCTTTGACAAATATACAGTCACAAACACACCCACCAACACCCGGCTGTTATTCTTATTTCTTTACGTTGAAGAACTCTTTTTTTTTTCTTCTATTTCGCAAAGATGGGTATTTCTCAGGTCAAGCCAGTCGATAAGAAGAAGTCCACTGCATTCGATTGCACTCTGGTGCCCGTGCGTGAACAGTTCGAGAAGGACAAGAAAGTCACTGAATCCGTTCTTGTGACATTCAAGGGTGTTGACGGGTACGATGTGTACAACAGCTCGGTTCCCTTCACGATTGGCGGCGTTCGTCATATCTACGGCCGTGTTGAGAAGCGTGACGAATGGGTGAACTCCACTGTGCGGTTATTCAAAGAAACGGGAAAGGATGAGTTCACCCTCGTGCCTACCGCTAGAGTGCACCGTCTTGAGGATCCGTACATTTCAAAAATCAAGGGTGAAATGGTTCTTGGCGGCACCCACGTGGTCAAGAACAAGGGCAAGTGCTGCAACTACTTCTGTGACTTCTACCGCGGCTCGTTCGAAGAACCCTTGTACTTCACCTCTGGCCCCCAGCACATGAAGGATATTCGCCTGATCGAGCTAGCCGACGGACGCATTGGCATCTTCTCACATCACAAATCCAACCACGAGTGCCTCACTGGCTTCTTTGTCATTGATTCCCTTGACGACCTGAGCTCGGAAGCCATCGACGCTGCTGTTCCAATTGACCACGAACCGTTTGGCGACGCGTGGGGTGGTGTGAACCAGGCTTACCTCCTCGACACAGGTAAGATTGGCTGCATCTCCCATCACGGCTACCTGAAGAAGTCCCCCGAAGGTGAGACACTGAATGTGTACTGTTGCACTTCCTTTGTTTTCGAGCCATCCACAAACAAGGTTTACGACTTCAAGGTTCTAGCAACCGTGGACTGCTGGCCCAACTGCCCTGCAAAGGCGACACGACTTGTGGACTGCGTTTTTGTATCTGGTATCACCATGCGCAAGGATGGCAAGGCGGACCTGTACAGTGGTGTTGGTGATACCCACGTGGGCCGTTTGGTCATCGACTACCCGTTTGAGGGGCATGGTGCTATCGCGGACAACTTGGACTTCTAAAGCTTTCAAAAAGTCGGCGCTTCCCTCACATGTTGACTGCATGCACGGTTGTGTGATGGGTCAAGCAAGAATGAAAATAAACAATAATCACGACAGGCGACCGCACTTGCCACAGCCTGTCTCTTCTCTTCTTCTCTCTTGCTTGTTCGAGTCGCTTTTGCTCGTCGGTCTTTTTTCTTCTCGTTATATACAGTGTTCTTTCATGGGGTCCTTCTCTGTTGAATTATTTTCTTTTTCTCTCCCTTTTCGTTTTGTAACGTGTTGGCTGCCTGCCCGGCTTCACTATCATGTGCCACTCGGTGCTCTTCCGTGCCTCTTTTTCTCTCACGAAGCATTGCTCTTTTTTTTTTTTTTACATTCTCGTGAACTACTGCTTCATTTTGTTGCAGTGACGTTTTGTGAGTGCTTCAATGAGAGCGGGACCGCCGTTTTTACACTTGGACTGATACCAACATTGTAACGCACATGTAAGAAAAGTCTCGCCTTTCACTGTACGTTGCGGCTTTCGACTGCCACGTGAGAGTCTCTGCATGTGTCCGTTCGGAAGCAGGTCGGGCGCATAGCACGCTGTGCTGGAATGAAAAAAAAAAACAGAAAGAGAAGTTCACTACCAGGTGGATCAATGCACATTGTTCGGTTCCACTCCCGCACACACATACAAAAAAAAAAATATGAATAATGAAGGCGGCGACGTGCAATTATTTCTACTAGTTAGGCGAAACCTCAGAACGAACTTGAACAAAAGAAGGCTTTGTTGGATGGCTTGTGAGAACGTGAAAACATGATATCAGCAAAGGAGGCATAACGAATGAAAATCTAAATGGCCTTTCGGGGCGTTTTGTTCTTCTGCCAGTGTGTCGCTAGATTGGTCGCAGCTAGCTTAGTGAACAGTTTGACTGTATTGACCTCTCTTGTGGAAGTATGTTCCGCTCATTTCTTTGTTGTTTGATGAAATTGTATGCGACCTTCTCTTTGTCGCGTGTTATTTTGTCCTAAGACACCTTTTCTTCTTTTCCCTCTTTCATTGTTGTTGCCGTCATTCAAATAGCGCTCGAACACTATATTCCAACTTTTCTGTACCGTGATTCTGCGCAGCATGGGATGATGGCGTTCCGCGAACATGCAGCCAAGTTCACGCAACCACGATACCTCAAAAAACACACCTTTTTTTTTCTCCTTATCTTTACCGTTTCTTTTCGTTTTCTTCAAAGCATTCTGCCTCACTGCTTGTGTTCCTCACAAACACCAGCGGTGGGGGACACACGAAAAACTTCCCTTTCACTCTAAAGATGCCAGTGTTGCAAGACGTAGACTGCTCTGTGGCAAGGGCGTGCGCTTCGCTTCACTTCTCTGATGTGGGCTCCTCTCGCTATAACGTATATAGCTGCATGAATGTGCGAGTCTCATATTCACCTCATTGCTCGTTTGACGCAGTGTTGTGCCTCGTGCGCGATGAGCTTACTGGAACCGTGATGATGCATGATGTTAGTGAGCCGTATATTCCCCCTTTTCATCCCCTAACCAACTTTTGTGTCTTCTCGTTGCATACAACTATCTCTCGTTTACCTTTATGTGTCTCGCACCTGATGCACAGATCCACACAACCGATACACGAAACACACCACTACACACACACACTAGAAAGGTCCTTACCATGTTTAAGCAATTATTGGAGGCTCTTCAAGTAGCTCCGTGCTGCTTGGAGCCAATCAAGGAGGAGTTTGAGCGGAACATGAAGCCGACCGAAGGCGCGCTCCTTCGGTTCGATGGTGTAGACGGGAACGACGTTTACAACTGCTCTGTTCCGTTCACCTACAAGGGGAAAACGTACATTTACGGACGCGTTGAAAAGCGAGATGAGTGGGTGCAGTCCCACACCGCTCTGTTTGAGCGCGTTGGAGAGGATCATTTTCGTCGCGTGCCCGATTCCAGATCATTTGACCTGGAAGACCCCTTCGTAGTCAAGATAAAGGGGGAACTGATTTTTGGTGGTACGCAGGTCACCAAGAACGGAGGAAAGGTGTCGGACTATCGCTGCGCGTTCTACCGCGGCACACCCGACAACCTCAAATACTTCACCTCGGGTCCAGGCACGATGAAGGATGTCCGGCTCATTGAACTGGCGGATGGGCGTGTGGGTGTCTTCTCACACTTTCGCACAGAGGGCTCGTGCTTGACGGGGTTTGCTGTCGTGGAGAAGGTGAGTGACGTCACCGAAGAAGTTGTCAACGGCGCAAAGCTGATCGATCACCGGATCTTTGGCGATGCTTGGGGAGGGCCAAACCAAGTGTACTTACTATCGTCCGGCATGCTGGGATGCATTGGACACCACGGCTACCTTCAGCACCGGAAGGACGAGCTGCAGCTGCGGATTTATTGCTGCACCTCCTACGTGCTGGACCCGAACACTCTCAAAGCTTACGATTTCAAGGTCATCGCCACGAAAAAGTCGTTCCCAGATTGCCCAGCCAAGCTGCCACGACTGGTGGAATGTGCCTTTGTCTCAGGCATCACAATGCGCCCTGATGGGAAGTGTGATCTGTACAGTGGCCTGGGCGACACCTCGGAGGGTCGCATTGTCATTGACTATCCTTTTGAAGGTCATGGGTCCATTGTCAGCGATTTGGACTTTTAACCTCGCCTGCCTTTTCCGCACTCGGTAGTGCTGCGACACGGTGCTTAATTATACGTCACAATTCGAGTCTTCTACGCTCACAACACGTGAGTTCCTGCGGCGCGCAAAACCGTCAACACAAAGCAAGTTGTGGGTCACACCTACGCATCCACCCAATCGGGTCTTTTGTTACTCTTTCGTGAGTTCTTTGCGTTTTTCTATTAAGCCGTTCTCTGTTGCAGCACTCACCGATTCAGCGGGAAAAGAATGGTGCAGGTGCCGCAGCGGGCTCTCTGCGGTAATTGCACGGCGTTTTCTCGTCTTCTTTCTCTTGTTGCCTCTATCGTAGGCTCGTCCCCACACGCAAACAACAATCGACAGCCCAAGTTATTGTTGAAGAGAAACCCACGAGAGCCAACTGACGATGCCAACTGCCGTTTCGTGAGAGGCATTCGCCTTGTACAAACAGACGCGTAGTACACGCAAACCGTAGGTGCTTCCTCTGTTTGCAACGTGATAAATGCCGCGCTTTGCATCGACTTTTTTCTTCCTCTTTTTTGTTTCCTCATTGTTTTACGTTTTCCTTTTTTCCCCGTTGGTATACATGCATCATGACGAAACCTCTTTGTTTTCCTCTTTTCTTCTCTATTCAACCCTTTTTGTTTATGCTTGCCGTTCAGTTTATCCATTGCTCTTCATTGTGTCGAAGCGTCAACACCGTGAGTGAAGAGCCTCAAAAAAATAGTATCTTTACCTTCTCTTTCGATCCATATCGTGATTGTGCGCTTCAAATCCATCTGCGTCAATTCAAAAGCAACGAGAAGTAGCACAACAGAAAATACCCCACATCGGGTAGCAATCGCGGCGCAAAGTTCTGTGCAACAAAGATGCGATGCACTGGGCTGAGCCGTGTTCTCGTGAAGACGGCTTCGCATTCCCCACATCACTACTTGTTGGGTCTTGCCGTAAAGACACAGACGTGCGTACACACACACACACACACACACACACACACGCGTATATACACACCACTCACACCCATTTTGTGATGAATGACCTCTTTTTTTTTTTTTTTTTAAATCTTGCCCTCGCTTCCATCTCCGCGCTTCTTCTCTTCCTTCTTTCGGCTGAAATCTATCCCTTCGCGTCGCACTTCTTTAGCTATCGACACAACAACATCAAAATCTGCCTTGCTTTTGCCGTTTTCAGTACACTTGAATTATCGACGCAGTAGTAGCAGACCCCCTTTTTTTCTCGCCTATCGACGCGTCACACCACAGACCTACTGCACAAGGTATTACTGTAACGTTGCTCTGATTCTCATTCCTTTTTCTTTTCCCTTCACCAAGACACATTTTCGAGCTTCACCATGACAACATACGAGTGCGTCAAAGAGGAGAAAGCAGAGTTCGAGAAGAACCCCGTGATCTACGAAAAAGCCATCCTCACATTTAAAGGTGTGGACGGCTGGGATGTGTACAACTGCTCATGCCCTTTCATGTACAAGGACAAGCGCCACATCTTCGGGCGCGTTGAGCGGAACACTGAATGGGCCAACTCGTTCACGCGTCTTTTTGTGGAGACAGGCAAGGACGAGTTCACTCTTGTTCCCCACCAAATGATCTGGCAACTTGAGGATCCGTTTGTAGCCAACATTGACGAGGAGATGATTCTGGGTGGCACTCACGTCCGAAAGCAGAACAACCGCGTGTTCAACTACTACTGCGACTTTTTCCGCGGCGATGCTGTGCATTTTGACTACTTCACCACGGGCCCAGACAACATGAAGGATATTCGTGTCATCAAGCTGCACAACCATCGCATTGGTGTGTTTTCGCGTCCCAAGACAGCTGCTCACTCCTCCATTGGCTTCACCATCATCGATAGGATTGACGACCTGACCGCCAAGGTCGTCGAGGAAGCACAGCCGCTGGATGTTATCCACACCGGTGCATGGGGTGGTATCAACCAACCTTACCTTCTCACGAGCAACAAGATTGGCTGCATTGCCCACTACAGTTACCTTGACGAGGATGAGTCAGGCCAACAATTGACGATCTACGTGAACTACGCCTTCGTGATGGATCCGTTCTCTCTTGAGGTGGAGGACCAGAGGATCATTGGCACCAAGGGGTGCTACCCTCCGTGCAAGCCCAAGGTCGCCAAGCTGGTAGATTGCTGCTTCACGTCTGGTATTGTCATGCGTGATGACGGCAAGTGCGACCTTTACAGCGGCCTCGGTGATGCCCACGAAGGCCGTATTACAATTGATTACCCCTTTGAAGGACACGGTGAAATCATTGATCACCTGTGGTTCGATTGAAACGCAGGCACAAAAACACACACATAAATGTGCACGTACGAGGAAAAGGCTGCTGCCCCCCCCCCCCCTACCAGAGACATGTCTAGCACTTCTCTATTGTTTTGAACTCAAATAAATGAAAAGAAAAACATACCCGCAAAAACAACCAAACAATCCAAAAAGACGCGCACATACAAAAAAAAAAAACCAACCAACCAACCAAACAAAAAAACAAACAAAATAGCAACACACAAACACGAACACAACAGCCAGCTCTTGTTTCCGTCGCAATCCATTTTCTTTGCTTCTCTTTCCACTTTTTTTTTCTCACTTGGAGAGGGCACAACCAGTACACTCAACAAGTGGGCGCTTGAGAGACGTGTGCCTGTGAAACTTCCTTGCTGATATTACCGTGCCCTTTTCGCAGTTCATCACCGGCTATACCAATAACCCGTCGCTATCAGTTGGACTGGATACAAAACCCAAAGCACTTTTTTGTTGTTGTTGCACACGCGGAGACGTCTCTTACTTATTTATTTATTATGTTTTTTTTTGTTCTCGGTGTTGTGATACGTGTGATGTGGCCTCACACACAGACGCAATGTGCTCATTCTTGAGAATGCGGAGACTATCCGCGAATGGGAACGTGGACTGAGGAAACTCGAAGGAAGCATGGAAGAAACAAGACCGCCACAGGAGAGAGCGAGAGTATCGTGCCTGCTGTGATATCTTCAATGAGGAAACTATTCTCATGTCCAACAATCCACAATCTGTCGTGTTCTGTCGTGAAATAATATCAAACAGACGAAGCCGTACAAAGGAGCGCACACTGCACGAAACCACGCAGATGACAGTGGCAGCAACAGCGAAAAAGATGAAAAAAAACCAAATCAAAAAGAAAAGACCTTCAGACCGGCGACACACACTGTTAAGGTGCCTGAGAGCGTGACCGCGCCATACCGGACACAAAGAAGAGAGCACGAACATGCTCTCCAGGCTCGACTCTTGTCTTTGCTTCTGTCACTGCACATTGCTGTCTCTTGTTGTTTTGTTTTTGTTTTTCTTCAGTTTTCCTTTCTTTTTTCTTTCGTGTTTTCTTCATGTTCCATATCGTGACAACCATTTTTGGTACCTGCGGCAACAGTGATGAGCCGTTTTCAAAAGTAGAGTTCTTGACTGAAACCGTGACGTGTAAACGAACGCTAGTGCTGTGGAGTCGAGAAGATGTGCAACGCTGGGCTCATCTTTTTGCTCACTTTGGTCATTAGCCTTGCTCGATTCGCTCCCATCCCTGTTCTCCTCTTTCCACCGTGAACGGCGCCTGATGCGAGCGTCACATGGCCAGCCCAACGGGCTAACGTACGAGGGTGTCATCGGCGATGACTGGTCACGCTCGTGAAGACCAACCCCTTTCCCACGGGATAGCCGTGTTGGACAAGTCTTCAGTGACATGAGCCTCGCCCAATCACCCCGAACCCGTGGAAGGGCTGAGTGTGCTGAGCTCGCGCTCTCGGCGCCTTTCACCCACATGGGGTCCCGAGATCACCTTTTCTCTCTGTCTCTTCCTGTTAACATTCATACTCCTTTACTTCCTTTGTTCGTTGCACCTTTTCCCTCTTCTACTATCTGAATCTAGTCTTGTGTGAACTGCACAGTTTCCCCTCCCGTCTTCTGCTCATTTATTTATCGTCATTTCTTGCGCTACTGCTCAGGTTATCGTTGCGTAGCCCACTTCCTGTCTCTCCATTTCACCTTGCTTATCTTTGCGTGGCTGACACAAGCACACCTTCATTTCTTTATCTTGCTCCGCTATGTCTGTACGGGCTCAGAAGGCCATCTTTGAGACGAGCAAGCGCGTTTACGAGAGCGCCATCCTGACCTTCAAAGGCGTGGAGGGCTGGGATGTGTACAACTGCTCTGTCCCGTTCATGTACATGGGCAAGCGCCACATTTATGGCCGTGTCGAGAAGCGCGAGGAGTGGGCTAACTCGCACGTGCGCTTGTTTGTGGAGACGGGCAAGGACGAGTTCAGTGCAGTGCCGGACGTCATCTTTCAGCTTGAGGATCCGTATGTCGCGAAGATCCACAACGAGCTCATTCTTGGTGGTACACACGTACGTAAGATGTCTGGGAAGATCAAAACGTACTACGGCTACTTTTTCCGTGGAACTCCACAGCGCGTGACGTATTTCACCACGGGCCCGGACTACATGAAGGATATCCGTGTTGTGGAGCTGGCAGATCACCGCATCGGTGTTTTTTCGCGCCCACGGAGTGACTCCGCCGCGTCGATCGGCTTCACCATCATTGACAAGATTGAACAACTGGACGAGACAGTGATCGCGCAGGCTAAGCCGCTTGCTATTATTGACAAGGACACATGGGGTGGTGTGAACCAACCCTATCTGCTCGCGAACGGCAAAATCGGCTGCATCGCACACTACGGCTATGATGACAAGAAGCCTGATGGAGGGGAGCTCACAGTGTACGTCAACTACGCGTTCGTTCTTGACCCGAAAACGAGGCAGGTGGAAGATGCCAAAGTGATTGGCACGATGAGCTGCTACCCACCATGCACACC
Source organism: Wallacemonas sp. 195SL (assembly GCA_030849605.1). Classification (NCBI taxonomy): domain Eukaryota; phylum Euglenozoa; class Kinetoplastea; order Trypanosomatida; family Trypanosomatidae; genus Wallacemonas; species Wallacemonas sp. 195SL. Next base: position 10,090 of record JASANS010002245.1, on the reverse strand, counting down.
AAAGCTGCCGCGTCTGGCAGACTGCGTGTTCACATCTGGTATTGTGATGCGCGAAGACGGAAAGTGTGATTTGTACACTGGTGTGGGAGACGCCTGCGAAGGGCGCGCTACCATTGACTACCCATTCGAGAAGCATGGCCGCATTGTGGGCGACCTGGATTTCTCAACATCTCACACGAAATCTTCACTGTGACGGTCGCCCCCCCCCCCTCACTCCTCTTGCCGTATCCCTACCTATAACCATATCCTGACTCTGACGACGAAGCCAAGCAACAGTGACGTTGAAGTCAGACAACCCTCCCACTTCTCACCTGAGCGATTCGCACCTGTCGTGCTGGTCCGGTGATGATTCATTCTCCTCAGCCGAGGTCTCCAGTGTCAGGTACGCTGACCTGCGAATGTGCCGTTATTTGGCCTATACTGCGTACCGGCGCCCTCCCTCCTCCTCAGCAAACAACAACTTTGATTGGCTCTATGCTTACTGGTTATGCTAGAGTCGTACGGCATGGGCGCGTCGTTTTTTCCATCTTCTCGCTTTTCTCGTTTTTCTCTTTTCGTCTCTTTTTTTTTTTTTTATTACTTGTGACCCGATAAGACACTATCTCCTCTTTTTTCCTCAGAGAACACATGCCCAGCGAAACCTTCCTCAAAAGACCTACCATCAAACCAAAAAGAAAAAAAAAGAAAGAAAAGAGAAGAAAAGAAGAGAAAAGTGAACGACCGTCTCACAAACTCGCACAAAAGAGGGCGAGTACGCACAACCACAACGCCACTGCCGTGGGCCGTGGACTAGCAACACAACAACTCTTTGCTCCAGACATCGGTCTGACGACCAAGTTGTGGACGTACGACAGCATTCCTACGTACTCATGTCACGCGAAGGCTTTGCGTCTCACTACAGCGCTTTTCAAACCATGATGCGCAGCGTCACGCAAAAACGGGTAGGTGCATCCCACTTGATCTTTCGCTTCTTTTTTCTTGACCCCCTCTTACTTTTGCACCCCTCAATCTCTGTCACAATTTGCTTCTTTGTGTCCCCCCTTTTTTTTTAAACTGCTTGAATGCCACACGGCCCCGCTGCGCTTTCCACAGTCCCATCTGCATCATTCACACACCAGCATACGCACAACGAGACATCGAAAGTGAAGTGTGGACTATTCAACTGCAAATACCCCCCCCCCTCCATCCAAAGCAAACTTCACTGATAACGATCTGTTATTGAGTTCAATGACGTTACATTCCACCCAGGCGCTTCTCACATTTGTTGGTGCCGATGGGTTTGACGTGTTCAATTGCTCTGTTCCATTTTCGCACGACAACCGCATCTTCGTGTACGGAACGGTGGAGAAGCGGGACGAGTTCCACAGTGCACATACACGGCTGTTTCGCGAGACCGCGCCGGACACGTTTAGCGTGGAACCGGCTGTCCTCTCACACCAGGTCGAGAACCCACACGTGGCAGTAATCCACGGGGAGGTGTTGATGGGCGGCACCCAGGTCATCAAGGACAGAAGCAAAGTGCTGAACTGCTACACAGATCTCTATCGAGGTACGCCAGCTAAACTCGCCTATTTCACGAGTGGACCGGATAGCTGCCTGCACCTTCGCGCCGCTGCTGTGCAGGATGATACTCTCGCCATCATTGGAGCGACACAGGGTGAGCCCGCCACGATTCGCCTCGCCACGGTGCGGCGCCTTGACGATATCGATGATGCGATCATGAAGAACGCCACACCTCTGACAGACTCCCAGCATTTGTTCTCGGGGGCGCAGTCTGTCATTGTGACTCAGGCTCTCTTATTGTCTTCTGGCCTCATTGGATGTATCTGCCTGGTGGTATCGGGTGCACAAAACCGTATCGTTGCGTGTGCTGTGGACAGAACGTCGCACACCATTGTGCAAGGCTCCACCGTTGCAGATCGCAGCAGTTTCCCTTCGTGCTCACCCAAGGCGCCACTCACTGCGGGGAAGCTGTTTCCAGCCGGCATCGTGGAGGATGTGGCGGGCACATGCCACCTGTATAGTGGTGTGGACGACTCACATCAGTGCCGAATAACCATCCCGTACCCGTTTGAACAATTCGGAACCGTAGTGGGCCAGCCCACCTTTCCAGCCCACTAGTGTGTGGACGCCCCCCTCCAGAGAACGGGGTGTAGTGCCTGTCTCACTTTTTTTTTTGTTCGCTCTCCTGCTGCATTGATCAAACCAACACGATGAAACAACCGAAGAAGAAATGTGCGTATTTTAACGGACCGGGCGGCTGCATAATAAAAGATACACCACGCAGCAAAATGAAGTTCAGTCAGTGAGAACTACAGGAGAAAAAAGCATTTGCTCCCTCCCGCTGTTTACGATGCAAGGAAGCGTGTTGTACACGCAGATCAAAGGCGATTTGTGGGAAATACACTTTTTTTTTTGTGTCATTTGCTAGGTGTATTATCTGGCCAGTCCCCCTCCTCCCTCAAATCGCAGCTCAATGGTCGCTCTCCAAATACTACCTTCCTGCCCCCTTCTTCTTTGTACTCTGCCTCACTTTTTTGCCCCCCCCCCGCACACTGTACCGGTCGTGTGTATTCTGCTTATTTCTGTTGTTTCTATCACCAATTTCCACTGGCAACGGCGCATACGCCTCTATCGTGCTAGTATCCCATCACAACTAGTTAACAATTCTCCAAACCATTCGTGGTCCGCGCTCTCAATCACCCTGCACCACCGCAATCAGTGAGAGAGAACTGCCCAGTATCAGCCCCTCACGTTTACACAAAACAATAACTTGCATCAAGCTTCTATCGAATTGAGTCACGTCTGACGCGCCTGGCTGTGCATCACGACATCTCAAACACCTGACACAAAAGACAACCCACTTTTTCGCACCACTGCGCAGATACACACACACACACAAACAAAAAACGAAAATACGTTGCTTGAAAGTAGATATCAAGCGAAACAATTCCAGCTAGTCTCACTCGACAACAACAACAAAAAACCCTACCACTAACTGCAGCACGACACGTCAACCATGAGCTCTTTCCAGGTCGTCAAGGAGGCACGTGAGATGTTTGATGAGAAGCGCGTCATCTACGAAAGTGCTCTCATCACGTTCAAAGGTATTGAGGGATTTGACGTGTATAACTGCTCTGCCATTTTCATGTACAAAGGCAAGCGCCATCTTTACGGCCGCATTGAGAAGCGTGAGCAGTGGGCAGGCTCCCACGTTCGTCTGTTTGTGGAAACCGGCAAGGACGAGTTTACCGTGGTCGAGAACAGCATGACGTGGTTCCTGGAGGACCCGTTCATTGCCCGCATCAAGGGTGAGGCGATTGTTGGTGGTACTCGTGTGCGCAAGAGCCGCTCGAAGGTGTTCAACTACTATTGCGATTTCTTCCGTGGTGGTATCGAGGATAATCTCTACTTTGGCACTGGACCGGACAACATGAAAGACATCCGCTTTGTTGAGCTGGCGGACGGGCGGATTGGCGTCTTCTCTCGCCCCAAGACCGACTCCTTCGCCTGCATTGGCTTCACCGTCATTGACAGCTTGGAGGAGCTGACGCAGCAGATTGTGATGGAGGCCGAACCGCTGAACGTTCTCCACCCAGGCGCGTGGGGAGGTGTCAACCAGGCGTACCTGCTTACTAGTGGCTACATCGGCTGCATTGCTCACTACAGTTACAACAGTAAAAGCGAGCGCGGCAGAGCGCTGTCTGTGTACCTGAACTACGCCTTCGTGTTGGACCCTGAGACGCGCATGTCCTACAATGAGCGCATTATTGGCACACGCAGCTGCTACCCGCCATGCCCTAACAAGGCAGATAAGCTCGTAGACTGTGCCTTCACGACTGGTATCCTTATGCGCGAAGACGGGAAGTGCGATCTGTACAGCGGCCTCGGTGACACCTGCGAGGGACGCATCACCATTGACTACCCCTTTGAAGGATATGGCGAGGTCATCGACCAGCTCACCTTCTAAGGCGTTAGCAGGCCCAAAGGAGGCGAGTGAACGGATGAGGATTCTATCGACCCATGGCGACACAAGTGATCACACGACGCAACTGTCTACCATCGCACATGTTTTCCCTTTCTTCCACTTCCTTTTGTCTCCCTCTCTTTTCAAACTTATTTACGAGACCTGTTTGCTGATATTGTTTGTGGACGTCTTTTTTTTTTCTTTCTTTTTTTTTTCCACCTCTTTCGCTTTTTTTCTTTCTGTTCAATTCCGGCTCGTTGTCACAGTTGGGTTGGCATTTCTTTGCCACTCTTGCTTTTTTCCCCTCTTTCTCCATGACCCAGCCTTAGCACGCTTCTGTTTCTTGCGCTCTTACTTGTTTATTTATTTTTGCGCTCCGTGATGTTGAACTCGGGATGTCACCCTTTCCGCAAGCTCTTCCTTCCCATGACTCTTCTCCACTACTTTTCTTCCCTGGCCTCATATCAGCGAATATGCTGTGCTGAACGACGGAGAAAATGAAGCAAAAAGAAAAACAAAACAACAACATGGAAGGGCAAACACAAAAGACACGCCGAGCGCACAGAATGAATTAAACAACAGGCACACACAGGCACACACACACACATGCGCGCCTGAAAGCAAACAATCAACTGTTGCGGAGTCAAAGAAACAATAAAGTTGTTTTGGAAAAAAAGAAATGGCAAACGTATACAGACAGCCACAAAACAAAGTCCTCAACAACAATACCACATTGAAGCCACGATGTTCTGAAAGAGAAAAAAATCAAAGTTCTATGTGACTGGGAAAATCTAAACACCGGAAAAGAGAACATGAGAAAATGTGTCTGATGTTTCTGCCTCCGACACATCCAAGTCCAGAAAAGTCGCTTTCTACCACACTTGTAGGGCGGGAATGTGCTTTTCTGACAAAGGTACGATACCTTTCAAAAGTAAACAAGCACGTGATTTTTTTTTGGCTTGCACTGTGGTTGCATCTCTGTCACGACTGTCCATACTTTTTCTATTTTTATCTACAAAAGAATAACATGTGCAGCTGCAGCGTTATTCTACCGATGAACACACCAATTACTGCGCGCTTTACTACACACCCCCAACAACATTGACAGCAGCAACGAAACCGGATAGCAAAGCGACGTGCTCACAACTGATGGCCGCCGGTTTGTCGCGAAACAACTACCGTGACGTAACGCGTGTGCGTGTATGTACACGTGGACAAATTTGCCGTGACGACCCAGAGACACAGTTCCCGCGGAGGTGACGCTCTCCCACGGTAGCACGTGGAGCACGCGAGAGGAAACCTTTAGCACCGGATCGTGATGAACGAGCGTCAGGAGTGTAGATGAGAGGTATCAACTGACCCACACAGCTGTCACTGTTGGATATCACCACACGTCCCACCATCTTCAGCCCCCATCTTTTGCCAATCAATGTTGCCCACAATGAAGTGCACTGCTTGCCTTGTTTCTCGCACAACAACCAACCCCTTTCTACCCTCCTCTTTTTATTTATTTCTTCCCCACGGCTTTTTTTTTACGTATTTTTTTTGTTGTTGACTGCCAACTGTTCTCGCTCACACAGCACTGTGATTGACTTCTTTTTCTTTTGTTTGCAGTTTTTTTTTCGCCTCTCTCTTCTTCTCGGTGAACTGTGGAAAGAGACCATGGCCAGCAAGGCTGCGAAGGAAGCTTTTGAGCGGAGCGCTGTCATTTACGAGAGCGCCATCCTGACCTTCAAAGGCGTGGAGGGCTGGGATGTGTACAACTGCTCTGTCCCGTTCATGTACATGGGCAAGCGCCACATTTATGGCCGTGTCGAGAAGCGCGAGGAGTGGGCTAACTCGCACGTGCGCTTGTTTGTGGAGACGGGCAAGGACGAGTTCAGTGCAGTGCCAGATCTCAATTGGGAACTCGAGGACCCGTATGTGCAGCGTCTCAAAGATGCTTTTGTGATTGGTGGTACACACGTACGTAAGATGTCTGGGGAGGTCAAGAGTTACTACGGTTTTTTCTACCAGGGCGACCCTTCCTCACCTACGTATTTCACATCAGGCCCCGATTTCATGAAGGATATCCGCATCGTTGAGCTTGCGGATGGGCGCGTTGGCGTATTCTCGCGCCACCGCGTGGGAAGCGAAGCGAGCATCGGGTTCGCTGTTGTGTCAGAGCTACACGAACTCGGCGTGGACACCATCTCGCGCGCAACACCGCTCGACAACCTCCTCGCACCAGGTGATTGGGGTGGCGTGAACCAGGCCTACCTGTTGTCTTCCGGTCTAATCGGATGTATTGCTCATTACAGCTACAACGACACAACGCAAAGTGGTGACCCGCTCAAGGTGTACACCAACTACTCTTTTGTGCTGGACCCCCAAACACTGGCTGTGACTGACGGCAAGTACATTGGCACGCGGCGCTGCTACCCATCGGCACCCTGCAAGAAGCCTATCCTGGCGGATTGTGTCTTCACATCTGGCCTTGTGGTGCGCGAGGATGGGAAGTGCGACCTCTACTCGGGCATCGGGGATGTCTGTGAGGGCCGGCTCACAATAGATTACCCCTTTGAAGGTCACGGTACCATTGTGGGCCCGCCGTTGACGTACGCGGAATGAGTGACACACGAATTGAATCTGGATGGGGGAAAAAAGAGAAAAATATGCCCCCTCCCCAACATGATGTTACAGACGGTATCAACTTGGCTTGGTGGTCACGCCCACCTTTCCGTTTTTTTTTTTTTTTGCGTGCTCGCCCCATTTCACGCGCATATGGGTCCTGGCACATATTGATCCCCCCCCCCCACAGAGGTTTACACTGTTGCTGCTGGTACAACCCCCTTACTCTATCTTTTTCGTTCTCTCTTTTTTTTTTTTTTTGAATTCTTCTCCTGGCTGAATACCTCCTCTGTCTGACTTTTTTTCTTCTTCCGTCGCTCTTCCAATTTTGTGTGGTTACTTTCTTTTCCTTTTTTTTTGTCGTTGTTGCGATCGTTCTACGCCCGTCATACAAAAAACAAAAACCGCGTTCTCAAAAGTCACAATGTTGTTGCGTTCACATGCCCACACCACCCTTCCCCGACAGGTGCCTTCAGATGCGCCTCCAACGCCGTCAGCGTTGCGGTTGACTGCGCACGCGTGCGGGGTCTTCCTCCTTCTTCTGCGTTTTGCCTCTTGTGTTGCACATATTTCCGATTGAGACTCAGAGCCCAGCTTTTCTCGGATGCGCCACCGCTTCCACACCGCTCTCACGTTTCGTCCCTTTTCCGCACATGTGGAGGCCCTCTATCCCCCGAATCCCTCTCTCTCTCTCTCTCTCTCTCGCTGCCAGATTCATGCGCACGTGCCTGAAGGGCCACCACGATGCAAGCGACGCCACACCACGCCCCACCCGATGAGAACGGCGCGGAGGCACACCCTATACGTGCAGAGCCCCCGAAGGGACTCTTGTGCCCCCGTTGCTTTATTCCTGTTTACTCACCCCTCAGCGCCTCGTACGGCCACGGGCTGGTGCTATCGGTTGGCATGGTTGCCTTCTTTATAAAAGGTGCTGCCACGAACTTGGTGTCTCAGTCTCGGCAACCTATGCTGATGAAACGCCTTGGCCTCGGTGGCACGAGGTATCAACGACTGGCGGGCCTGTATCAAATGGGCTGGTCTCTCAAGTGCTTCGTTGCGCCGCTGTCTGACCTAGTGGCGATTGGCAGATACCGCAAGCGGTGGTACATGCTGGCCTTCACAATCATTAGCGCAGCCTTTTCTTTGGGGTTTGGGTTGTCGCCCAGGCAGCCGAGCTTCGGCGCCGCCGCGGGCGCTTTTCTTTTTCTCACATGCTTTGGCATGTCTAGTGTCGACATTCTCTCCCAAGGACTGTACAGCCGAGCCATGCGGATGTATCCCGCCACGGGCCCCATCCTTGTCGGTTGGATTTGGTGGCTCATCATGGCTGGCTCTTTTGTCTCTCTCATTCAGGGCCCCCTATCTGACGCCGGTGTCCCACAGGTTGGTCTCTTTGTGGCCGCAGCTATGCAGCTGATTGTTGCCGTGCCTTGCGCGTTGAACTGGTTTGGCGAACAACACAATGTACAGGAGCGGATCCAAGACGGTGAAATGCTTAGGAAAATGGCGGAGGGCCAGCAGCAGCTGGGAAGTGACTGGAGCACCCCGGGCACACCACACGAGGCCATGGAAGTGATGTGTGAACCAGCAGGCTGCGATGTCGATCTCGCCGCCCGCCCACCGTCGCTGACTACTCGACATGCGATGCCTTCCTTCACAACCTCTGCACCAGCACCACGGACACGAATTGTGGGCCTCCTCGAAATCAACGTTGGTCTTTTTCATCAATACTGGCGTTACGCTGTGCTGTGTGCCGTAATGGCGGTTTGCGTACTTGTTCTAGTTGTCGTGAACATCGTGGGCGATCGTTGGGCCCTTCTGTACACGTGCATTGCTGTGACCGTTGTCACAGTTAGCGCGGCTTTCTGGACTCTCCCACTCGTGGTTGCCAAGATGATGGTGATGGTGTATTTCTCTCAGCTTCTGTACATTGGTATCCCCGGTGCGTTGGACTCCTTCTACCTTGCGGACGAGGCGTGTGTTCCTGGTGGCCCACACTTCTCTTATACGTTTTACATGACTGTGAGCTCAGCAGTCACGTACGGGGCGTCGATGGTTGGTGCGTTGCTGTTTCCTCCTGTGTTTTCCCGTTGCCCATTTCAAGTCATATTCGCCTTTACCTCTGTCTTGCAAGTCTGTGCATCGTTGTTCGACCTCGTATTGACAGAAAGGTGGAATCTCTACATTGGCATACCCGACCACGCTCTGTTCATCTGTGGGGATGCTTTCATAGTGGAGCTTGTGAACGTTCTCTCCACTATGCCTGTTCAAATCCTCATGTCACGGCTGTGCCCACGCGGTTCTGAGTGTGTGGCGTTCGCAGTAGCGGCGGGTTTCAACAAGATCGGGTCTTCGCTGTCCAACGTGATTGGCTCTCTCTTGCTGGAAATGGCATGGCCTATACGCACCACAGCTCCATGCGACTTTCACAATCTGCGTTACCTGCTCATCGTTGGTCACATGTGCCTGCCAATTGTCATCATTCCCTTGTCGTTTCTTCTTCTGCCGCGCAACCGCCTCAGCGAAAACATCGACGTCTCGTACGACAAGTCAGACGGCGTGGACTAAAAACGACGCTATTCTTACGCTTTTTTTTTTTGATAGTGTTGGCTTTGCGCTCTGCTTTGTTGGTCACACTTCATTCTGATTGTCTCGTGTGCTTCGAGCACAACATTACCAATACACACACACACAATAACTGAGCCCTCTCTGGCCCGACGTCACGCGCGACCCCGTTGGACCTGCTCCACTTCTGCACTTCTCCAGTTTCCTTCTCCTGACTGTCGTTACCCAAGACGCGTCTTTTCCCCAGCGCACAAACTTGCACCTATGCGAGTCTCCCTCACCTCTTTGTTTCTCCCATTTTCTGCTTCTAGAGACACCAAGCTTTCACACACACACACACACACGCATTGCGGACAATCCTAGTCGCTGGCACCCACAATTCTTCCCTCAGTGCTTACACGCCACCAAGAGCTCATCAATGGGCGCCGTGTGACGACATCCATTGTCATCCCACCGGTCATGCAAGAGTGCGAGGAGGAGTGTTCCAGAGCGGATATCCCTGACGAACACCGAACTGCGGGTATATCGGGCTCCGATTCAATTGTCTATCTGCACACGATTGGAATGAGCTCGTTGACATACGCAGTGCCGTGCCCTGTAGACGCTGAATGCCGACCATTCGTCGTTGCGCAGTATCCCATATCCGCCCATACATGAAGTGTGCGTCACAATTCAAGAACATATTGAATGTCACGACGAGCCAGAAGACACTGTCAGCGGCACCACACGCATCACTCACACCAGCTCTGTGGGACTCGCCGTGGCGCTGTCCGTTACTGTGCTGTCCGCCTGGTACCTGTAACTTTACCACCGTGAAGAGCAATGCTTGGAAAAAAACAAACATCATTCCTCTTGTTGTGCTACTCTTCGTCTCAAAAAAGAATGACACTTTCTGATTCCAACGACACTTCGAGTGGCTGAATGGCTTCTCTTTTCTCTGTTCTGTTT
>JASANS010002244.1:0-38041 GCA_030849605.1 Wallacemonas sp. 195SL | reverse complement strand
GTGTTCGAGATCGACGGCAGCTCCTCTGACATTCACCAGAGTCTCTCCCGTGCCATTCACGAAACACTGACCGCGTTCGAGCTCGATCGAGAGGGCTTCGTGTTTGTCGCGCGGTGCGGCCTCGTGCGTCAGCAACCTTTTCAGGATGAGATTACACAAGTAGAAACGTCCAACACGGCGGCGCAGCGTAACCGAATTGTGCCACTCTTCGAACGGTACAAGGCCTCCTCCATGCCCTCCGCTTCCCTCAAGTCCGGTTTTAAGATTAGCGAGTTGTCGACTGAGCAGTTGAGGCGACTGAACCTTCGGCGGGTGAGCCGAAACGTGGCGGCGGGTTTGTCCCCCGACTGGATCGAGGCCTTCTTCACCAACGTCGCCCACAACACCAAGCTTGAGTGCATTGATGTGCTATTGCTGGAGGGCATTCACACACTCTACGACGGCCGTCCCGAGGCGCATGTCGAGGATGACATCTTGCAGATCTTCGCCTACTTGGAGAACCAGGTGAAGCTGGGTGTGCTGCAGTACTACGGCATCTCCTCGCCTCACTTGGCGCCACCGGTTCCACGCCACTACCCACAGCTGCCACGCGACGCCCTCGTGCCAGATCAGTTCCGCCAGCCCCCGCCAGACCCGCCGACTATCAATCTCTACAAGATGATCGCAATAGCAGAACGTGCGGGTGGAAAGTCGCATCACTTCCGCTTCGTCCAGTACCCGTTTAATCTCACGGCCCACCAAGCCATCAGCACAGCGCTGCCCTACGACGGCAATCACACCCTTGCCTCGCTTTCCAAGGTGCTGGGCCTGACGACGCTGGGCTACAGCGCACTGGAGACAAACAACTTGATGAATCTGCCAGAGCGGTACCACAACTTCCCCATGGAGACGGACCTGAAGGGGCTGCGCATGAACTTCTTCACCGTGCTCGAGCGGTGTGCGCTGAAGGAGATGGAGGTGAAGGACTCGCTCGAAAAAGGCCCCAAAACTCTGCCGCCCATGGATCACCTCTTCGTCGGCAGCGTGTACGTTGGCGCTCAGCGTCAGTTCACCAACCTGTTCTTCTTTCAGAAGTGGTGTACGTACTACATGATCCCCCGGTTTCGTCGCGCCGTGGTGGCCTTCAAGGAGGCCTCCTCGCCCGATTTGAAGGAGTGGTGCAAGCAGTATGAGCAGCTGGTGAATGATATGCTGCGCATGCGTGAGCGCATGTTCCAGCACCGCCACGGCAAGAATGCGTCTCTCATCAGCATGAGCATCGACGCGCTGAGCCCTACGCTGGCCCAGTGCCCGATGCTGAACCAAAAAGCCATCAACTTCGCGACTTACGGGTGCGATGTGCTCATGTGCGGTTTTCACGTCTCGCGGTACTTCCATGAGGCGACGGAGCTGAACCCGGCCAAGAACGGCGAGCTGACCGTGCCGGATGAGGAGATCATGCGCCTGTGCCAGTCCCCGAATGTCTCGTATGCTGACGCCTCCCCACCTCATCCTTACATGCTCGAGCCCATCGTCACCGATGGTAAAATCTCGAAGCAAAGGAGCAAAGGCGCGGAATACTTGGTCCACGTTGACCCCAAGAACCCCCACTTCCCCGATATCCCCGAAGAGATCGATGAGAACGAGACCGAAGAGAGTCCAAGCGAGAGTGCGACGGCGCAGGTAGACTCTTCCAAGTAAGCTCGTGCTATTGCTGGTGGATCGAGAGATGAACACATCGCGATGTTTCTTTTATCCCTTCTTTCCTCTTGTCGCCGTCGTCGTTACTGCTGTTGTTACTTTTACTATTGCCATCGGCGCGTCTGCGGTGTGTAGCTGTGCGTGCATGTTGCGAAAGACCCAGTGTGTGGTCAATACTATCCGTTGTTTACATCACATTCCATGCGAAGGGGGAAAGAAAAACAGTAATGTCATAAACCAAGAAAAAAAAACGCCCCCCCAAAAGTGAAGACACCCTCATCCACCGTACGGTTGGAAGCCAGGAGAAACATCAGTGCTAAGTGACGCACAACGATCATCTATTTTCTTTGCTTTGGAGAACATGATGCCATTATCCATCGCGTACTCAATGTGGGAGAGGAAACGGGGAAACAAACAAAAAAAAGCAGGACAATGATTAAAATGTGTGAACCTGATGTGTGTGATTTGTGTTCCTCCCCATGACACACACCTGTACGTTGACGGGCGGCATGCCTTGTGCTGCTCATCACACTGTCCCTTCGCGCCTTTTTTGTTTGGTTTTGTTGTAGACTCGTTCATTCTTCTGTGACGTGAGTAGTCGCGGCTGCTGTACCTCATTCCCCTCCTCCTCCTCCTCTCTTTTTTTCTCTCTTTCTACATCATCAGTATTTGAAAAAGTGGAAGCGCGTGACTCTGAACGAGAACTCTTCCTCCCCTCGCTGTACCCATCAACCAACGCCACATCAAGAACAACCATGTCCATCGCTCGCCTTTGTCTGCTCGTCGCGCTCACCTTCGCCCTTGTGGCGACGGTCTGCTTTGCCGAGCCTGCGGTGGAGGTACCCGTGTATCGCGCTATCATGTTCGACCGCCGTGCGGGAAAGTCAGAGGAGAACGGCGATCCTTTCGGGACCCGCAGCGTGCTCATTCGCGGCCCCCTCTCCGTCTACACCTCGGCCTCTGAGAGCCAGGCGGACACGCTGTACCGCAAGCAAACCGTGTACGTGCCATGCGGGGAGGTGCTGACGAAGACCACTCTCACACGCTTGAGCCTTGGCGGTCTGCGTGGCCTGCTCGTGGCACAGTGTCTGGAGGGCCCGTCCATGGTGAACGAGGAGGCACTCGCGATGTTTCTGTCCACGTCGAGCGCGCCATTCCCAATTTACATATTACCCGCGTCCTCGCAGGGCGCGCTTGACGAAGTGGTCGCACAGGTCCAGCCCGGGGGCCGCCACGCTGGCAATCACCTTGTCCTTTCTGTGGCCCGCTCCGCCCGTCTGAGCCCGATGCTGCCAAACCGGTCCATCGACGCCATCACCATCTCCAGCAATCTCATTCACAGCCGCAAAGCCATCACCGCCGCCTCCCCACGTGTCATGCTCACCGCGCACTTTGACTCTCTCGGCGTCGCCCCCACCGCGCTCACGACGGCCGGTGCGTCTGGAGCTGTTTCTGCGCTTGAGTTGTGGCGTCGTGCGTTGGCGCTGGAGGCGGACAGTGAGTCCAGCGAGGCCCTCGCGCCACATGCGCTCTCCATGCTGATCGGCAGCACTGCGCGAGAAAATTACGTTAGCACCTCGAGCTGGCTCGCGAACATGAAGGAGAGCGATGTGGATCAGCTGAAGCTCGTGGTGTGTCTGGACGAGCTTCTGACCAATCCTGTGGAGATGACGGAGGGGTCCGCCGCCTCTGGCGACCGCCCACGTCTCTTCATGCACATTCACGATACGTTTCACCGTCGTGCCGATGGTAAGCAGGTGACAGAGCTCGCCGAGCAAGTGGCGGCGAAGATGAACGTGGATCTCAAAGTTGTCACGGCCAAGACCAACTACCAACATTACGACATTCGCTTCGAGCATGAGGTGTTCGCCAACCGCCAGGTCGCCGCCGTGACCTTCTCCGTCTCTCGCCAGCCGCACCTCGACCAGCTCGTGCGTGGTGGCGTGGCACAGACCATCACCGAGCCTGCCGTCAAGGCCCTCCAGGCACGCGTGGACTTTGTACACGCCTTTGTGAGCGCTGTTCTGTACGGCTCGAACGCGCCCTCGGTGGAGAAGACGGCATGGCCTGGCGCGTCCTCGTACCTGCAGGGTCAGCTCCAGTTTGCCGCAACGACGCCGCGGTCTCCTGTCGCCCAGCACGGCGAGGCTGTCCATCGTTACGGTGAAGCGTTGGCCGAGCACCTGCGTCAGCAGAATACCGCCGTCCGCAGTAATGCGCAGGTCTCCGCCGTGACGATGATGCAGACAGATCACGTTCGTCTTCCCAATGTTGTGCTCTACGGGCCCTACGAGGAAACATTGAAGGTGTTTGTGACAAAGCAGTGGCTCGCCCAAATCTTCTACGCTGTGCTGGCCAGCGCAGCCGTTTTTGCCTTTGGTGTGGTTGAGTTTGGCGGCGTGGCTGGTGTGAAGCGTCTCGTGTTCCCTCCAAAGGAGTAACTACCGCACAATCTTGTGCCAGTTCATGTTGCTCTACTCCATCTGTACGTTCACCAACATAGGTTGGTAAGCCACAAACTTCGTAATAACGTTCCCTGGGAACAACGCAAACAAACAAAAAAAAGAACCAGAAGGAGAGAGCGAAATGGGAAAATATATTGAAGCAATCAGGCTGACAGATGAAATGAAGTGTATCTGAATAGAAATGTGTGTGTGAATGTGTGGGAAACGAACGAACGTGAAAGTTGATGGGAGCGTGGCGATGTGCGGCGCACCATTCTCTATTTCGTCTTGTTTTTGTATCCCACTTGTTCTTTTTTTTGTGTGTGTTGTTGTTGTTTGCGCATACACACATAGTGCCTCTTGCTGTTTGTGTTATCAGTGTCACTTCGGCTTCCTTGACTAATAAGATGATCAACGCACTGCGAGACGGTTTACATGCACGCACATGCCCGTGAATTGTGGGCTTCCGTCGTCCTGCTCCCCCCCCCCTCCTCCTCCTGCATCTCGACGCGCGCACCTACCCACTCACACACGGCTGTACCAGTTGAGCACGTGAGATTTTGTGCCGCGATGGAACGGCTGAGCCTGTGTGGCCTACCAGCCTTTTTCATCTCCACTTCTCCTCTTGTGTGGGACTACACGCATCGAAATGGAAACTCTGTGTTGCCGTCGAGGAATAGTTACGCGCACACACAAACGCAAACATCCACGCACACACATTCATATACAGGTGGAAACTTGCCTCTATGGGCGCGCTGCACTCACTTCATGGCACAGCATTGAGCCTCACCCCAATCCTTCATTGCGACGACCATTTTGCACACGACTTCTCCTTCTCTCTTACATTTGTTTCTCTCGTCTCTTCAGAACAGAATTGAGGCATAGCGAGCAGCCCCATAAGAATAAAGTAAAAAGCACACACTGATTGGTACACATAACAACGCAGTAATAGTCTTGTTGCGCATCACAGTTTTTCTCCTCCCTTTCTGTGTGCTCGTCTTCTCACCTTGTTGCGTCTGTCTGTCTCTCTCTCTCTTTCTGAAACGCTTCACTCTCGGTGTGCTCACCGCGACCTCTCCTCACCTCAATCCTGCTCACTTTGCCGCTTCCCATGCTTCGTGCATCTGTGTATCTTCGAGGTGCGCTGCCCCCTCTTTCCCGCGCGGCAGCAGCTCGCCCCACTCCGTGGAAGACAATTCGCAAACCACAGACAAGCGCTGCAATCCGATCGACCATGACTGGTGCGACTGTTGGCGGCTGCATCCCGAGTCACCTGCTCGAGCCCATGCGCGCGCATGGCAACGAGGGCAATCGCGCGAAGCCACTCAAGGTGCACATCACACTTCCTGACGGAACTGAGAATGAGGTGGTGGCGTACGAGGGACAAACGCTGCTTGACGTGTGTGCGGAGCACAAGCTGCCGATGGAAGGCGCATGCGCTGGCTCCTGCGCGTGCTCGACGTGCCACGTCTATCTCGAAGATGACGCCATGGACCTCTTTGCAGAACCTTCTGACGCGGAGAACGACATGATTGACCTTGCCTTTTTCCCTGAGCCTACCTCGCGGCTGGGGTGCCAGATCCAGCTTGAACAAGCCAAGCACGATGGGCTCAAGGTCACGATGCCGAAGGCAACACGTAATATGTACGTGGACGGTGCAACGCCGGTGCCACATTGATGACCTGAAGATATTCCTCACATTCACTAATCTCTCTATTTCCCCCCTTTTTTTTTTCATCACGGCGTGCGCACTGTCGAGTATGTGGGGCGCTGCGTACTGTTCTCTTTCTGATACAGACGAAGACAAAAACAAAACAAAAAATAAAACACACACTAAAAAGTGAAACAACTTGCAGTATGTTTTTTTTGTTTTGCTTTTGCTTCTGCTTGTTTGGTATTGCGTTGCGCGGGTCACGTTTGCTGCTCCGACGGCTGACTGTAACGCATCGAGTTGCACTTTTTGGGGTCACATTTATTGAGCCAGAAAGTCAGTTCTCGGTAACTTGGTTGTACTGCGCGTCTTGCTCTCTTTCTGTTCGCACAGATACACACACACACAGGTGCATTGGAGAAGGCAAACAAGATCTGTGTGGTTGCGCACCACCGCCATATCTGAATCATTCTCTACACTCGTCCGACCTTCTCTGTCCCCATGTTCCGCATACTTCACCTTGTAAACGAATTGAAAGAAACCAAAAAAAAAAAAAGATTTGATACTTCTGAGCTGGTAGGCGGCTCGCTTGCATCTTTGTGTCTCTTGTCAGCTCCACACGGGTTTCTGTGCCTGACCTCTTTCTCTTTCTCGCCGTCTATCAATCTCACGCACACTGTACACATGGCGACGTTTACCCCGCTTGAGAGCACAGAGGCCTTCAAGAATGGCCAGCTTGCCGGTGCAACCATGCGTGGCCGCGGCCATCAAGCTAAGCCGATCGGCATCGTCACTGACAAGACCTGCCGCGTGTACATCTCAAACATTCCCCTCGAGCGCATCGAGCGCGATGCTGCAAATGCCCTCCGCGCTGAGTTCGAAGCGTACGGCCCTGTTGAGTCGTACAATTTGTTCATCGACAAGACAGGTCGCTTCGTCGGCAACGGTATTTGCACATATCGCAACCCTGCCGACGCCGCGATGGCGATGACGGGCATGAATGGTCAACTCATTGACGGTACCCCACTGAGTGTGACTCAGGCAAAGCAGCACGGGGTGGTGCTCCTCCGCCAAGACGCGTCGTCGCAAAAGCAGGGCTTCCTCAATCGCCGTGCGCGAGATGGCGGAGAAGATGACAGTGGGTCTTGGCGACATGACAAGTACGAGCTACTCGCGCAAGGCAAGGAAATGGAGGACGTCCTCGGGATTCAACGGCGTGGCGGACGAGGTGGGCGTGGTGGTGGCCGGGGCGGTGGCGGGCGCTGGAATCCGCGTGACGCGCGTGTGGACATGGCATTCGAGAAGTACCTTTCTGATCGCGACCAAGTGCTCCACCCCGATGCCGACTTTGACAAGTACATCGCGGAGCGCGATGCGCTGCGCCACGGCGAGGAAGAGCAGGCGAAAATGCCCGAGGGAGAAGCGCAGGTCGGCGCTGAGAACCAACCTGAGCAGCCAACTGAGCCTCTCCACAACGCGGACACCGCACTCAAGACTGCTGAGGAGGAGACCAACTAGTTTTCGTGCCTGCTTGTTCTTTCTCTCCTTCTTAGTGCACTCCTGCCAGCAGCTCTGTACTTGAACAAGTTTTTTTTGTTTGGTTTTGTCTTCATGTTCTGTCCGCGTGGGGATGAATCTTGGCGTTTCTGATCAAATGATCTTGAAAATTAAACAAACAAGAAGAAGAAATAATTTAACACCCAGACGCACAGAAGTATGCCTTTGTGCAGTCGCGTGGCAGTTACGTAACATCGAAACAATACACAAAGAGAGCGAGAAAGGTATGACACCACGCTGTGGGCTCTTTTTGCGAAGAGCATGGCATGGCGATGGCCTTTCGGTCACTTTGTTAAGTGAGATCTGTGTTCAGGTATGTCTCACGTCGACAGTGCCGGTGACCGGGAGCTCACCTTCCCGCTTTTCTCCTCTTCGCTTTGCCCACTTTTTTTTTTTTTTTTGCGCCAACGCCCAGAAAAAGAATGCTTCACTTTCTCTTTCCTCTTTCCTCTTTTCTCCTCTATTGTACTTGTCCCCCACACCCTCATTCTCTCTTTGTCTAGATCGGAGAGTGAATGCGTCGGCCTATACAAGCGGCAGAGCGTGCACTGGCGGGCTACTTTGGGTCCTCGACCGTCTACGCCCGCGTCCCTCTGCTTGGCGAGACGGTGGGTGCCCTACAAGAGCTCACCACCGAAAATGCCGACGCCACCACACGTGCACAGCTCTTCCCTTCGCTCTCTCCGGAGCGTCAACGTGCGCTCTTGGCTGTTATCCGCGATGAGACAAAGTCGCCACCAACGCGTGCCACACACAGACCATCTGAAGCTGAGCCTCGCAGCCTCAGCAGCCCGAGCAGTAGCAGCCCACCGCTGACATCGGCGGACAGTCGCGCCCACACGGCTGCTCTGCGGGCGACGGCGCGTCAGGCCGCCTCGTACCGCATGCTGACGAGTCGCTTTGCCAGTACACTTGACTCGAACAAGGGGTTCGGGATGGGCGAAGAAATCATGTACGATGATGTGGTTCGCGATGTGTCGGAGGTGTGGGCTAACGCCGTCGCCGCTGTCGACGCCCTGCGCGCACAGGCAGTCTCACCACGGCGAACAAAAGAACCTGCTCCCATGCCGCGCTACGTCATCTTTGTCGTGGCATACGCACATACACACGGCTTCCGCGCTGTTGGAAGCCTTCTTCAACAGATTCAAGAGCGAACTGTGTCTTTGGTGCACGGCTCACGTGTACCCACATCGACGACCGGCCTCCCTTCAGCTTGTGCCTCAGTGCTGCGTGTGGTGCCGATTACCGTTGGTGTTCAGCAGAGGCAGGGCTTTATGTCCACGTCACGCTCTGTCAACGGCGCAGTTGATGCTCTCACGTACCCGCGTGGAGGCTTATACACGCTTAACAGCGTCCTGCACAGCATTCAATGGCTGCCCACGGAGAGCACCGACAATAGGGATGATGGCCAGTCGCTGCAGCACCACACATTCATTCTTAGCGAGGGCTGGCTTCACCCGCGGACAATGGCACTTTTGAACGCTAAACCACGACAGCCAAACACCACGGAGGTGGTCCCCGGTGTGGTGAGCGATGCCCTGAGCGACGCAGAGGTAGAGGCCTTTGCGCGGTATATTGTGAGCCGCATTCGCTCACTCTGAATGTCTTCCCAGAGCTTGCCTTTTTATTATTCTTGTTGCGGAATCTGAAACACAAAACAAAACAAAAAAGTAGTCGGAATAAAATCAGCAGATATGAACTGAGTAAAAAAATGAAACCGCTATGCTATCCTGGTACAGGGGAGCAGCACCGAACCTAACACATGCGAATAAAACCAGACGGCGGAGAGGGCGACTACACTTTCCTCGATGCACATGACCGCACTATCACGTCTACTCCTTTTCTATTCTCATCTCGATTCTACTCCACTGCTCTGTTTCTTTCTCTCTTTTTTGTTTTGTTTCTGCTTGTGTTGACGTGCCTGGAAGAGAGGAGACAGACACATTTCAAGAATAGCAACATCCCAAATATCCTGCCGCTATTGCTCTCCGAAGACGAACAACATCTTCTTTCTCTCTCTCTCTCTCGAGTACCTATAGGATCGCGTCTGTGCTTTCCCCAAATTTCCATTTTCTGTTATTTTTTTTTCATTTCTTTATTTGTCCACTGACGGATCAAGTTGTGTCGAGCATGCACGGTTCACATTCAGCCGCTCAATCCACTGGTTTGCCTCAGCGACGCCCGCTCGCTGGGAAAGCAGTCGTCTTGAACACACCGTCCACTCACGCCCGTTTTAATGTGGTGATGCAAAATGTAAATACACACACCGCCTCCCAAACACCACACCAAGCACAGACACAATCAAGCAAAACCACAGGCACGCCCAAGACAGTGAAGACGGGTATGCGCACGTTGGCGAGAGGACGCGAGGCCAGTGGCTCTCCTCACACCACCGCACCGAAGCTCGAAGCAGAGCCGGTCAACACTCCCAGCGAAGCTGATCAGCGGCTCACATTAGTGCCTCAGCGGGTCGTGCCTTGGTCTCTTCAAGGTGCACGTGCGCCAACAGGGCCTTCTCACCACCACTGTGATGACACAAACACAGATGGCTTTGGTGGCGTGCGGCGCGATGTGGAGGAGGAGTACGAGCGCCTGATCTTCTCTCAGCCCACAGACAGCGGTCTTTTACCAGGCCAACCAGATGAGAGCCGTGAGGAGCACGCCGCGCAGGCCTCGCCTTCGCCACCCCGTTCTCGTGGCAACATGTCGACACGGCCAACTCGCTCAGACGCACCGTTCGCTGAGGCGGATGAAGACACGCGTGCCGCCGCCGCCGCCGCCTCCCGGTTCTCGGCGATGAAACTCGGTATTGCTGGCGCAGATATGAACGCCACGCTGACGGGGGGTACAGGTGGTGACGATGTGCTCGACCCACTGCGGGCGGGCGGCTTGCTCTCGTTTCAGCACACCTTCCAAAGCTCTTTTGGAGCGACTGGCATTGTCCAAGATGCCAATCTGAACGACACACTGGGACATCAGCAGCGTGCGGCGATGTTGCTGAGTCTCGGCCGCGGCTCCGGCACGGTGGGCTCTACCTTCGACGCCAAGGAAAGCAAGACCGAGGCGACCGGTCTGAACACCACCTTGAACTCGACGACGGGCCTTGGCGGGGCTCTGGAAGATATTCGAGCCGCCCTGCGCAGTGCACGACAGGAGACAAGCACACTATCCGTGGACAGCGAGGACGCGCCACGCCCGACCTCTTCCGAAGCCTTTGCTGGCAGGCCAACCGCCGCGACCAACACACACGTCTCTGTGGGTGGAAATCTGTCAGGTGTCGGAGGCGGTGCTCGAGTCCGGTTCGCCCACTCGTCAGGGAACACCACCTTGACCTCTCCACCCCACAAGACGGTTCATCTGGGCACGCCCGCGGCGGTATCGGCACCACGGTCAAGCCTGCGTGCCAGCCGCACATCGACGACAGGCAGCACGACGAAGCCCACCGGCATCGCCTCCACACGTACCATGGCGGCCCTCGGCAGGCTCTACGCCCCTGAGCCGTCTTCTTCGTCCTCCTCCTCCCCAGCCCCTGCGCCGAGCTCCCTGCGAACCTCCGCGATGGCTACTGCGAGTGCGTTCTCCGCAGTCACGGCACAGCAGGCACCGCTGGCATCGCTGCGTTTCGAGGCGCTGACCGAGGATGCTCTTCAGCGTCGCTTCGGGCCACCGGAGAGACTGTGCGAGCACCTGCACCGTGAACGTGATGCCTTTCTGCGCGATGACCTCTCTGTCTACTCGATCCGGAGCTCTGCCATGGAGTCCGTTTTCAGTCACGCCACCGCGGCGCCACTCGGCCTCGTGCGTGCTCTGCCCAACAGGTCCCCGGCCGGAAATGCGAGTACCACCGTGGTTACCGCTCTCCACAATCATGCACCAGCTTCCAGCGAAAACCCCGCGCGCAAGACGAAAGCGGGTGTGGCCCCGTCTGCACTGACGCAAGCATACATTGAAGATCTCTACACACCGGACACGGTACTGCGTGAGATAGCGGCGAAGAGCGCAGCCCTTCAGCAACAGCAAGAGCACGCCCGCCGCGATGCGAGTACGAAGCAAAGGAAAACCGACAAGAAGCTCACATCAGCTCCGTTGTGGGTCCCAACGACGGCGAGCTCTGACGGTGACAGCAGCGGACACGCCTCGCCAAATGCTACGCGCCACCACACCATCGGCGCCGACGACACAGGCCGCGCAGGGGACAAGGACGACCCCACATCGCCTTCTTCATCGCCCCCTCCAGACTTGAACGACCCCAAAGCCGTGGCGCTGTGGAAAGCAGAGCGTCGACGGGCCCGCGAAGCCCAGCAGCGGCTTGCGGTTCGCGACGTCACCGGCACCGGCAAGACGGGTGGCGATTTCCTCCATGACGCTCTGGATGCAAATAGGCGCCTTCTCCACGAGTACGCTCTGCGTCGACCGGCGGATGAGAAGCTTCGCAACAAGGTCACGCAGTGGCTTGATAGAGTTCATTTGGTTGTTCTGCACGACCCTCGTCGAGCCGCACGTCCAGCCGAGGTCGGACAGCTCCTTGGCCACACGCGCGATCTCCCCCACAAGGTGAGCACGCCGTCACAGTTTCCTCCAGGGACCGGTGCCTTTGTGCTCGTCGAGGAAGATCCGTCTGATCTACATGATGCGGTGATGCGTGTGCTGCATGCGGAGGAGGCGGATGTACAGGCTCGCAATTTGCTCGAGCGGGGTCGTTTGGTGGAGGCCAATGCCTCCCATGCGGCGGCTAAAGCGGGTGAGTCCGTGGTGGGCCGCGGCAGTGGTGGTGGTGGTGGTGGTGGCCCGCGCGAGCACACCAGCGGTGTCTTTTCTCAACCCATGGCGACCCGTAGTGGTCTTTTTGGACGTCGTGATGTGACCAGTGGGTTCGGAGACGACGAGACAGCCGCGGCCTCGTCGCGCTTGCACGCTTTTCACACACACCAAGCATCGAACTTGCGGCATGCGACGCTCTCCTCGCGGCTCAACCCGTGGGGGTACTCGCTGGAAGAGCTCGAGAACAATGAGGCACCTACGTTCGCGGCATCCACCACCACGTCGGCCGATGCAGACACTGGAGACGGCGAGGAGGCGGCGATGATGGAGATGCTGATGCTGTGCGGAGGACAGGAGAGTGAGATGGGCAGACGGGAGCGCATCGGAATGAGCCCTGTCCGCGCGGCCGCAGCGCGACTGGCGCTGGGCTCGAGGACCGCGAGTACGCAGGCGGTGGTGACAGCCGCGACGACGCTCGCAGCGGGCGAACGTGATTTGCTCGATTTTGCGATGCACACCGTGCTGAAGCCCTCTCACGCGCGTCATCTTCGCGCGTTTGTGGAATGGCGCAGCCCGTGGCATCCGAGCGTGATGGACGGCTCATGCGATCACCGGGCCGCACCCTCGTTTACCACTGCACTGAAGCCCGCTGAGCTGGTGACGACTGGTCAGTATGAAAGCGCAAGCGTGGCGTGGTTGCGGTGCGTGAATGAAGCCCTCCACCTATGCGTGACGCAACCACTTGTCTCACAGAGGGGCAGCAGGGAGCAAAGCGAGGGACGTGAGGAGAACGAAGCCAGCCGTGTTCGGCCTCGAAAGCACGCTGGGTTCGCCGATGAGGCGACGCCGTCAACGCCTGTTGGCCTCACCACGCCAACGACGACGAGGGTGACGAGCGCGGACACGTGTGAGACGGATGTCGTGACCCTGGCTGCGCTGCCTGTCCGTCTTCAATACGGTCTCCCTCAGCCACAGCCACAGCAGAGCTCTCCCGCCGCAGCCACGCGGAGCAGTGCCGGCGCCGCACTGGCACCTCTATGGGAAGTTAGTCTTGATCTTCTGGACGTGGTGGCGCGCCTGCCTCTCCGTGTCGTGGATAAGCTGCTTGAAGTGGCCTCTACGCGTCCTGTGATTGACACTCCTGAAAACGGCACGAATCAACTCGACGAGGACGCAGAGACCACACGCGTGGCTGGCGCGTCTTCAACGGGCTACGAGAGGCCGCACAGTCGCAGCCAGAGTTTCTTTACGATGGGCAACGCGAGCACAACGTCACTGCATCGTCTCGAGACCGCTGATGGTCTGCGTGGCCGCGGTGTCAGCGTCGCCGTCTTCAGCATACCTGCATGGTGCAAAGTCGCGTGGAAGAAGGCCGTGGCAGATGCCGCCATGGCTGCGGACAGGCCGGTTTCATCAACCCCATCGAGCTGCGTTGGCAGCCCTCATAACATGACCTCGCCACATCTGACACGTGGTGCCACCGCCGCCGCCGCCGCCTCTCCGTTCACCGTCGCCACTCGCCCAGACAACGCGGAGCTGTTGAGCTTTGTGTTCGAGACGTCCTCCGTGGTGGAGCAGAGTCGATGGCGTGTGCGTGCTGCGCTGCAGTGTGCCGTTGCTCTCAATACGGATGTGCTAGCCCTCCGTACGCCTTCCAGCGATGCGCTGCGCACGTCCGTGGAGACGGACCTCGTGGTGCCAACACCAGCCACCACCACTGCTGCTGAGTCTGCCGAGACAGAAACAGGCGCCATGTCGAGCACCGCACCACGCACGGAAACGATGGCTTCAGGAATCGCTTCCTCAGTCGATCAGTTGAAGCTGCCCTTTGCAGATAGCCTTCCGCCGTTCGCGGCCGCCGACAACGCCTTTTTCTTTTCCCTCGACATAGAGAAGCAGCAGCAGCCTGGCGGCCCACATTGGCTAGGCATTCTGCCCATCGCCCCGCCCTCACGACGTGTCTACCCCTTCGACATGCGACACCTCTACGTCATCGCCACCCTCGCCGTTGAGGAGACGGACGACCAGCTGCTGCCTCGCCTGCAACGACTCCGCACACAGTACAAAAAGCAGTGCCAGGAGGCGCTCCGGTCTGGCAGCAAAGCCCGTGCGGGCGGTCGGGGCTCGAACAGCAGCGTGCGGGGCTCGCTGGAGGGGGACGGGGTCTTGGTCACCACCGGAGGCGGCAACCGCCACAACGGTCCGAACGGGTTGCGATCCCACCTAACCTCTGCCAAATCGATGCACTCCCTGCCCACGCTGAGCTCACAGGTGATGACGACCTCGGCTATCCCGGCTCTTCTCTCGCACGCCTCGGGTGGGGCGGCCGGGGCGGGGGCGGCCTCGACGGTGCTTGGCGATGCGCTCGAGCAGTGGGCGGCGGCGCAGCGTCTCGTGGCTCTGGAGACCGCTTTTATTGACACTGTTTCGAGCATGTATCGCAACGAAGCCGCCGTGAACCACTTTAACCTTCACGTGCAGCAGTTCAATCGCTACCAAGAGAGTCAACGCTGGCTGTGGTCCCCAATCTTCCGCAACGGGCTGCGTGTCGCCTACCATCTCTGTCTCCTGCTCGCCGAGCGCGGGCTCGAGAACTTGCCGGAGAGCTATGTGAAGCTTCTGCACCCTGTTGCGCTGTTCGTGGGGTGCATGGGTGGCCATCGGGAGATGCGTGCAAACTTGCCAGAGGTGCTGCTTGATATCGTGGAGCGTGCGAAGCGCGTGCACCTGCCGCTTGACCCAATCATCGCCGCCGCGTTTCGAGACAGGGCGTCAGGGGAGGACTCGCTCTTGGAAACAGTGGCGACGATCTGCGACGGATCACACCTGCGGAAGGAGGCCACAGCACCGTACGGCACTCTGCAACACCCAGCGCGAGCCTTCACCGATCGTGAGAGGGAGGCGGTGAAGGTTGTGGAGGAGACCTATGCGGCCGAGTGCGAGGAGGTGATTCGCCCATCTGACATCGTCAGTTGTCTCGCGACCGAGTCGGATGAACTCAGCGTGCCGCTCAAGTTGGTCAGCTTTCCATCCGTGCGCTTCCACGGTATTGAACCCCTCTCTTCCCAGTGATTTGTGAGGACACAATAGGTCTTCTCGTGTGTGCATGTGGGGAAGAGGTGTTATTCTTTTATTTATATCAAACGTGCTCTTTCTCTCTCTCTCTCTTTCTATCTTGAACGAGAACGTGGCGATCACTAAAACAGTCGCAGACAGTGAATCTTGTCAACAGCGCTCCTGTGTAGGCTCGAACTATTCCTGTCCCGAGACTCACCGGGTATACCTTATTTTTTTCCTCTAACCTTTCTTCGTTCTGTACACAAGGCCACCATCAGTCGCGTACGGCCGTTGACCTTCAGCTCGCGGGAGCACGGGCATGAATGCCTAAAGACTCATTTAACATCACTTCCCTTCACTAGCTCTATCCTAAACTCTGTCATTTCTTTCTTCCTCTTGCTCATTTGGTGAATCTCTCTCTCTCTCTCCCGATCCGAATCCAATCCAGAATTGTTCGCCCTTCTTGCCCTTCACAGTCTCACTGGTGAGCCACACACTCACACACACACACAAAGAAAAACAAAAGCAATATCTCAGCACACACAAAACACAATGCGTTTGTTTGCACGGGCATGTGGCACACAAGTGTGCTCCTCGCCGCTTCTGACACGTCGACACGTGAGCCTTTCTTCTTCTTTGGAGTTGGATAATTGGATTCGTTTAGCCAAACTGATGCCTCCCGAGGAACGACGCCAGCGACAAGCCCAAGCGACTGCGCGACGTCGCGCCGCGTCTCTGCAGGAGGCTGAGTGCCTTCAGCCAGACCGCTGCACCCCTGGCGCCCGCATACCAGTGAACTACCTCTCTGGCACCAACGCCGTCACTCACTGGGAACCTTTCTTCGCGGACCTCTACGCCGCCACAGCCGGCGCCTCCTCCACCTCTTCGACAGAGTCGCCGCGCCCAACAGCACCCTTGTATGAATGCCCATTCTGTCCATCCCGCACAGCCGCACTCGCAGATGGGTCTGGCAGCAGAGCGTCACCTCGCTGGCGCACGCCGCTAGAGATGCGCAATCATCTCAATCTGTGCCACGCCAGTGCGGGCGTCTCCCCCGTGGAGCTGCGCGACTACAACGACGCTGTGATTGGCCAACTGGCAGCGCGGGCCTGCGTAGAGCCAGCATCGGGTACTCGTGAGACGCGCGACTCTGCGAATGTCCATATGCCACGCGCACACAAGATGCCCTTGCGCGCCATTGTGCTCGTGGACACGGCCAACATCGAGTTGAGTTGTCCTGATATGCTCCTCAGTCTCGTGCAGACCGCTTTGACCTCGTCTGGTGTCTTCCCGAGCTCGTCGCCCGCAGACAAAAGCAGCCCGTCACTCTTCTCTCTGTTCCCGATTGCGTTTTGCTGTGTACATGAGCTGTTTATTCCACACACGGCCAAGACGCCTCACGCCCTCTACCAGCTCGCGCAGGAGCACCGTGACTCCGACTTCTTCACGTTTTATGCCTCCAATCGGCTAGAGGCGGGGGACCTGACGACGGCCTGGGTCATTGGTGCGCTGCGTGATGCGCTGAGGGGTGGCGGGCCCAGCACCCCACCGCGTCAGTCCTCGTGTCCACCGATAATCGTGCTGACCATGGACGCCCAGCAGAAGCAGTGCTTAACGGAATTGTTCGGCGAGGGCATAGCGCCGCTGGGTGTGGCAGACGGCCCTGTGCTGTGTCCGCGGTTTCTGAACGAAGCGTCCATTCTCCATGCACTGCGAGACGCGATTGACAGTACGCTGGAAGCGTGATACAACATTAGACACAGAGTTGAAAAAGGAGGGTGTGGGGAAAAAAACACGAGTCAGCAAGGACGCCCGGAGAGCCGCATTAATTGGAGAGTGAGCAATGCGTAGCCAATCGGAATAGAGTGCACACGTATCTGAGTTCACAGTCTCCCCCGTCTTTCCTCTTCACTGTATACCAGAAGGCAACGTATAGAAACACTATTCTGCTCATCACACGATCACACACACACACACATACACACACACACACACCAAAGAGAGTTTTTGATTCATGGCTGGATTCACCCACCTTCTATAAACTCAATTGACTTGTCACGTCTCCTCTTCTTTGCGCCATTCACTCCTTCTTCCTCTCCCTCCTGCCAATTTCTCTCTGCTTCTCACTTTTGCTAATTTCCTCACAACAATCATCACGCGCACTGTGCTGATACACACACGCAAAAAAAAAAAAAACAGAATTTTAGGTTCTTTTTTGTTCTACTTCTTGTCTCCTTCTGAGAAGACCACCGAAAACAGCAACTCCCAGTCAATCCGAAAAAAAAAAAAAAGAAGACAATATGCTGCGTCGCACTACTGGCTCTCTCTTCCGCCGCACCCCGGTACGTCTTAGCGGTGGTGAGCTGTACCACCCCCCGAAGCTGGAGGACGTGCCAGCGTCTGCCGGTACTAAAGGCTTCTTTGGCGCATACAACGGCGGCGCACAGCTCTTCCGCTTCTTTGACATCAAGTGGATGATGAACCGCGCTGTGGAGCTTGGTCGCGAGCACTACATTGCCGCGCCCACCCTCTACATGTTTATCTTTATGTTCTGCTGGAAGGGCTTCAGCATCATGACGTACGGCGACGGCAAGCCCCCGCGCACGGTGGACTGGAACACCGAGGAGGCCGGTTTCCTCCCCAAGTCCTTCGAGCAGACCAAGGTGTCTATCCGCGTTTAAATTCTGAAGAAGGAATCAAAGCGCTGTTTGTTTCGTTTTTCCTGTTTTCTTTTGGTAACCGATTCGTGAAAAAAAAATGAATGAAAAATGAGTAGTAGTGTTTGGTGAAATCGCAAGGTAAGAAGGAAGACTTCACAGATATGGAGCATGCGACTTCTTTGTTGAAATTGCAGTACTCCCTGTCTTCCTGTTGTTGCTGTTGTTTTCTTGCCTTGTGAGCCACTCCTACGATCATTTTTTTTTTGTGATAATTGAACGTCGAATTGGGAAAAATATATGCATTGTTGGGTGACTTTTTTGTCTCGCTGTTTCCACTTTTTTTTTTCTTTACTAGTACGACAGCAGCTTTATAGTAGTAGCATGCCGAAATGCACAAAAAAGGTACACTAACCGAACGCAAACAACAATAAAACAAGAGAAGCCCAATGCTACCCCACAGATGATTTGCCCATCTTCGGAGAGCATTACAAAAGGCTCACACTGACATGTGGCGGCTCAGCAAGAGCGCTAGAGAGATGGGACAAGGGAGGCAGCGCATGACGGTGTCGTTCCACGTTTCCTCTCCTGGCGTGCACAACGTTATGTCTTCCTCAGA
The DNA here is from genome assembly GCA_030849605.1 of Wallacemonas sp. 195SL. Classification (NCBI taxonomy): domain Eukaryota; phylum Euglenozoa; class Kinetoplastea; order Trypanosomatida; family Trypanosomatidae; genus Wallacemonas; species Wallacemonas sp. 195SL. The sequence continues at coordinate 19,615 of JASANS010002244.1, read as the reverse complement.
CATAGGGCATGCCAGGAGGCTAGCTCACCCATCTAGGTGTATGTGTGTGTGTGGTCAAGCACCTGAGCGCAACACCACGTGGCCTTCTCGCAAACGGTCAAATTCAACACGTCTGTGCAGACTGTTGCTACACTCTTTTTCTGCTTCGTCGTTCCTGGTCTTCACACATGGCACCACACTACAAATATTTCGCCTCTCTCTCTCCCTCTCTCTCTCTCTGTCTCCTTATGTCCCTGGAACTGTTTAGCAGTGCTACGTGTATTCAATCGCAGTGTTGTTGTCAACACGGGCTCGTTTTCTTGTGTTACCTTGTTTTACTGTCTGGCGCCACTGAGCCGCGTCTTTCGTGCTTTTCCACTGCGTCGTTTATTTCTCTCATTTTTTCTTTGCTTTCTTCCATACTTGACTGATCGGTTCTCGCCACGAAGAACGGCTTCAGAATCAATTCTTTTTTTTTTTTTGATATTTCTTTTGCTCACGTTTAACTTTTCTTTGCGATTGCTCTTACTCACTCGTTAAGGGCATCCTTAAACAAATCAAAACAGAGGAAGGGAGGCATTGATTGCTTTCGAGTAATCCGGCTTCACATTTGACAGAGTTTTCTTCTTCAGACACTTGCTCTCCTCTCTCTCTCCGTCTCTCGTTCACGAAAGCCTCTATGGAGAACACTACTCCTGCTGTCGCTGCAGTCAACTTGAACGCACTCAAGGATGATCTCATCGACGCGGTGTCCGCATTTCTCCTCAAGGAGCCCCCAATGAATCAAGACCCCCCTCAACCTAGGCCAGCGGACAAAGACGGTGCGCCACCCTCGGCGAGTTCAACAGTGCCAGCTTCTCCACGCGTCGGTCCTTCGCCGACCACGGCGTTGCCCCTTGAGACGACAGCAAGGGCGACAGAGGCCGTTGATGTTTCTCCAGTCTCTCGCATCCGCCAACTTGTGCACGCCATTTCCCAACAGGATGGCGAGTTTGTGCTGAAGCTGGCCCTTTACGTCCGCCACGATCTCCGTCTTCGCAACACGGCCAACTTCCTCACGGCACTGTGTGGACGCGAGGCCAAGTGCGCCCCCTATCTGGAGGGCTACATGGAGAAGGCCGTCGTTCTGCCCTCTGATTGGCTGGCAGTGGCAACGTTTGCCTACTACTTCGACAACAATACCAATCATGGAGATTTGGCAGAGCCTGAGCTCTCTCGCCCTCCGCAGCAACATCAACAACAAGCAGATGGTGCGGCAATCGTGTCGCCGCACTACTCCCTCCCTTCTTCTCTCCGTCGGGCGCTTGTGGCTCGTTTTCAAGGCTTCAATGAGTTCTCATTGGCAAAGTACAACAACGAGAACGCGTTGAAACACCGCAAATACAAGGCCAAAGCACGCCACAACCGGCTCCAGGCAGCGCAGCGCAAAGCATGCAAGGCCGCGAAGCAAAACGAAGCGAAGGACAACGCACGCAATAAAGAGGCGCACGATGCTGTGGTGGATCTCCACGCCCTCTTTCGACTTGAGGCAAGCCCATCGCCTGCCAAGTCGCCCGCGAAGAGCCGTGATGGCAGTGGTTCAGAGGGCGTTGCCTTGGACGTCTGGTACGACGACGACGACGAAGACGAAGACGAAGACGAAGATGAGAACGACGAGGAAGCTGGCGCGACGGCACCGTTTGTGTTTCCTCGCGAGCGCACCTTCACCTACAAGCAGCTCGTCCGACTGCTTCACATTGACACCCCCGCGTACCTCGTGTGCTGCCTCCTCGGAAAGCGTTATCCAAACACGTTTGAGCAGTTTACAAAGATGCAGTTAGATCGGCCGACTCCCGGCGCTCCCAGCTCAGCTCGCTCGCACCGGTTCGACGCCTCACTGGCCGGCACGCGCATGCGCCTTCACGTGCCTGAAACGTGGGAGACCGAATTGGCCAAGTTCGGCAACACCGGTGCGACGTGGGATCGCTTGTTTGCGCGAAATGCGGTGCCGTTCATGGCGATGCTGCGGAATCTCCGCAACGTTCTCACACGCAACGTGTCCGAGGCCACGCACCAGCTCATCTTATCACGGCTGGCCTCTGAAGAGGAGGTGGCTGCCAGCGCGCAGATGCCGCATCGTTTTCTCAGCGCTCTATATTCTGTGGAAGGCGTGCTGGTGGATTATAAAACCACGGGAGAATGGCTCGAGAGGAGCAAAGAGCGGGCAGACCCCACACGGCAGCACTTCGCTACCTTGGAAGGACGCGTTCGAGGGCGTGGCCCAGGACGTCCCCCTTCTTCCACACCCGTGACCGCACTTCGCCCGCCGCTGAAGCCTCTCCCTTTTCCAAAGATGCACACCATGCATGGCAAGGTCCACGCGTGCGAGCAGCCTCTGTCGCCGTTGAGCGTGGTGGAGGCGCGTGTGGCGCAGTACACCGCCGCCTTGAACCTCGCCGTGGGCATTTCTCAACGCTTGAACGTCCAGCCCTTGCCGGGGAGTGCGTTGGTGGTGCTCTGCATCTGGCCCTCCATGCGCGAGACCTTTAAGGCCGTCGGCGGTGGCTCTGTTGGGTCCTTGCGGACCAAACTCCAACTCGCCGTGCTGCTCGCGGTGACCGTCAAGCAAAGCGCGGAGGACGGTACCGTGCTCGTCATGTGCCACGACACTGTCAAGCTCTTTCACACAAAAGACTTTGCTAGCAACAACCTCTTGTCGAATGTGATGGAGCTCACCGCGGTGTGTGAGGCCATGCTCAATGACCACGTAGAGAAGAGGAGGGTACGTATGGTGTTAGAAACACCGACAGACACGAGCAGCGACGAAAAGGAGGGCTGCAGTGCGTGGTCTGTGCCCGCCTCCCACGCCTCCACGACGCGACACGAAGGACAGGAGGAGGACTGGGCGGCCCCAAAGACTCCACGGGACACCCGCACGGGAGCCAAATTCCCTTTCTTCTACCTGGACGAGATCATCGAACGTCGGCTGCCGCTCGAGTCGCTTGTCGTCATCGACGAAGGGCACCACACGTACGGCTGCATGAATACGGATGCACCGTCGCTGGGAGACCTCCCTGTCTACCTGAACCGCCTCCGACACACGAGCAGCCCTCATCTTGTGTTTTTGGCTGTCAGCACGAGCAGCCCGTCGTCAGCCGTGTCCGTCTCGTCCCCGTATGTGGCTGGTCTGAGTACGATGGTGACCATCCCTGCGGCACAGCGGTACGGCCATCGCAACGATCTCGTGCTGACCGGCTTCAGCGACGCCCTTCTGCGCCTCATCGCCGAGCGCGCGCAAGGCGGGCCACGCCCATACATTGAACGCGCGGATGAAGTGTTTCAAGTGCAGCGCTTTGCTGGTCACCACCGCCAGCGCATCCACCGCGCGCAGCTGCAGCACACCGTGGATGCCATTCGCAAAGCCGAGCAGCACGAACAGCACCGTCGCGCCTCGCATGTGCAGGCGGCTGGCGTGGTTGGCCCTGGCGAGGCCTACGACGACAGTCAGCTCGCTCTGCTACAAGACGGGAACAAGGGCGTCTCTTGCGACAGGTCAAGTGCCTTCACCGCGAGTGGCACACCAGGTCTCACACCGCCGTTGAGCATGCAGGGTAGAACATCCGCCACCACTGCCGCGGCAGCACCGCAGCCATCGCTGAAACTCTTCGCCCAGAATGGCCTTGGTGTGCTCACAAAGAATGCGGAGGCCGCCTTGTACGCGCCACGTTCGTCCACGACAAGCCCAGCCACTCTGTGGACCTCGGAGGCCCAAAAGGGAGCCGACGTGATGGATATCGCACCCACGCAAGCAGCCCCCTCATTGTCATCCTCGCAGTCCGCGCTGCCCGTGATCTACAGACCCTTGCCTGGTATCGTCGTCTCCAAAGCGCCACAGCGAGCGGGTGCGGAGGGGAAGCGGCTCCTCGCCCAAGCGCTGCAGAACATCGCGAAGCAACAAGGCTCCCCTACGAGCACGGCGACTACTGTGGGCCACGCCACGCTGTCCTTCATACGCACAACCGAGATGACCGCATCGGAGCCGTACGCAGACCCCTGCTCTGCACTGACAGCACGCACACCACAACTCGCGCTGGACAATGCGGTGCCGCGCTCGTACGTGCCCCGTCCGCTGAGTAGCTACCACGAGTGCCGCTTCTTCATCTCCTCAACTTTTCTCGACATGAACAACGAGCGGAATGCGCTCACGCTGGATGTCTTTCCCCGGCTGCGGCGCTGGGTGGCCGACCGCGGTCTGCGTGTGAATCTTCTCGAGATGGACCTGCGCTGGGGCATCACTGAGGCCGCCACGAACGAGCACTTGTCGACGTCCGTGTGCCTCAATAACGTCTCGCGGTGTGCGCCATTCTTTATTGGCATGCTTGGCGATCGCTACGGCTCCTGTCCGTCTCCGCTGAGTATCGTCGTGGATGAGGACGTGCCGATGGAAGACTTTGCCTGGATGAGTACGCTGCCGGGCAGTCCTGATGTTGCCGAGGTCGGCACGCAATCGGTCAGCGGTGCGGTGCCAACAGTAAAGCCAGAGGTCCCGCAGTGCAGCGTGTCCGTCACGGAGTTGGAAATGCGGCACGGCGTCTACACATCACGCCGTCGCCTGCAGCCCTCCTCACCGCCTGCAACTGTGTTTTTCTGTCGTGATCGCGCTACGTTGGCGCGTACACTGCCCAAAGATGAGCGCCAGCGGGTCTACGCACCTGACACGCCCACCTCCATCCCCCGCATCGAACGACTCAAGGCGTTCTTGATGGCGGAAGGGGTGCCCGTGATTAACTACAAGGCAGGCTTCGTGGAGGGCACACGCGCGAGCGGGGTTGGCATCGGCGGCGATCCAGCCAGTGGTGGTGCTTCGGCTGGCAGGTGTGATGGCGCGGCTGGTGCCACCGGCGTTACCCATGGCGATCTGAGCGAGAGTGCCGCGATGGATGCAGAACTGCGAAATACCTGGGCTCATCGGTCTCCAAGCACCATTCCTTCGTACATTGACTTCATTGGTCAGCACAACGCGGCCTGCGGCAACGGCAACGGCGCGGCGGCGGCAGGGCGTGCGGGCTCGTCCTCGGTGGCGAGCAGTGCGGCGCTGGCTGGCGGTGCTCAGCCCTTCCTCACGTCTCAGGATGTTCTCCTGGACATGACCGAGTTCACCCGGAAAGCCTTCTTCGCCTTGCGTGCGATCATCGCGCACGTGTGTGGTGTGTCACTAGACGAGTGGATCGAGGCGAATGACGATCACTCCGGTGTTGAGGAGGGTGCGGACGACGCGGAGGAGGAAACTCTGTCATGTGCAAGTGAGCGCACAGGGAGTCGCAAGCCACAGCACGCCAGGTCAACGCCCGTCGCGGAAGGGGCACCGTCGACCACGCGACAGCCCCTCGACTTCCACGCGAGTCAGGAGGAAGCCCAGAGGATATACATGGCGGAACTGTGCCGCGTCTACGTGCCTCCACCGCATCTTGTTGAACAGCTCGCTGGCTTCGCGCTACAAGGTGCGGTGCCCACGCTGCTGACCGATGAAGACACCGCTGAGGCCACTCGCCAAGCGAGACAACGTGCAGAGCGTACGAAAGAGTCTTGGGAACTCTCGGCGGACGCAGAGAGCACTGGCTCCCCTGCAGCGGAGGCACAGGCCGCCATCGCAGGCGAATTAGGGCTTGAGATGGTCGCGCGAGGTCAGAGCCATGTGCTGGTGCTGACAGGTCCTGATGGCGATGGCAAGTCGTCCGCTATGGCGGGGCTCGCGCAGCAGCTTCAGCAGCACGAGCACGAGGGGCAGACCGTGATATACTACGCCCTTCAAGCCGATGGTAGCCACAGTATGCAGCTGCAGGCACTTGTGCTGTACCTGGCATCGGCACTTGTGCGGCGCGCTGGTCTTGAGGATGAGATCGTGGTGGATGCAAGTGAGCCTGCCGGTGAGCTGGTCCAGAGCTTCCCGCAGATTTACCGCGACATCAACAAGCGTGGCGATATGAACGTGGTGGTGCTCATTGATGCGCCGGAGAAGTGTCTGGATGCGGAGGCACTGGTGCAGCAGCTTGGGTGGATCATCAACCCGTCTGCGGCGCCTGCCGTACGGTTCATCCTCGCGACTACGCCATCGTCCCCTTTTGCGGAGGCGTTCTCATCACGCATTCCGCCTGCGATTGTCTGCCGGCTGCCTGTTCTCCCGCTGCCTGAGCGGGCTGATCTCGTGCGTCGCCATTTGGGTCTGTATGGCAAGGTTCTCCAGGAGACGATGGACCTCAACGAGCTCAACGCCCTCCTCCACAAGCGCGATGCGAGGCACCCCAGTTACCTCATCGCCGCCATCCTTTACCTGCGCCTCTTCAGCACATTTGACACGCTGCGAGAAGACATGCGTCAACTCCCAACCACGATCGGGGCACTGTACAGGCAGTTCTTCGCCTCACTGGAGACACAGTTTGACCACGCGACTTGCCGTTTGGTGCTGACGACGTTGTGCCTTAGGCAATCGGCGGGCGGCGTGATGGAGCACACCTTATATAGACTCGTCGCCAACGTGGCGGTGGCATCGCGGTTGGTGGACCTGCTTAGCACAACTGGACTCACCTCGTCACGGCGCAGCGGTCTCACGCTGCGCAGCTCCTTCTTTGCCACTGCGATTGCGAACACGTACTTCGCGACAACAGCCGACGCCGTCGCTGCGCGAGAGTGCCTGGTCTTGGCGGAACTCCTCTATCAGCCGCTGCGCTCTCTCGACGATCTGCATCACTCACGGCTCTTGCTGCGGCGTCTCGTCGAGTCGATCAAGCTGAGCGCGACCGATTTGTCCGCGCCGCGGTTGTTCTTTCCCGCACGGTACGCCTCACATGAGCTGATGAGCATTCTGCAGGACGCCGCGCATGCGTGTCGAGCCGATATCGTGCTTGCTCTTGTCGGGTACTTGCCCTTCTTGGAGAGCCTTCTCGAAGACACGGCGTCTGTTGGTACTGATGGTCGCAGTAAGCCCCTCGCGGCGTCAGCGTTTGCCCAATCTGCGAGTCCTAGCCATGGTAGCAGTAGCGGCTCTCCTTGTCGTCGGAGCCACAGCACAGACAGCATGCGGCTCACACAGCTGATGGGCATTCTCATGCCTTTGTGCGAGCACCGCAGCACCAGTGTCACCACCACGGCCCAAAGCCTCGTCCACTTTTTCCAACTCCACCATCAATCACTTCAGGTGCGTCCGTGCTTATTGGTGCAGTGCGTGCGCAACATGCCACCTGGCTTTCGTGCTATTAGTCGGTACAGCAGCGCGGACTACCTGCACTGGGGTCGCGAGAAAGACAGGACGGCGGTCGATGCGGCGGCTGGTGTGGGCTTGCAGACCTTTCGCGCTGGGTCGGCGGTGGCGACGGCGGCATCCGCGTCTGTTGGTCTCGAAAATGGAGACGAAGGCGCAGCATTGGATCGGCTTTTGCTGTGTCTCCGTGCGCGTCGCCAAACTGCCATGGTGACCACACTCAATGCCCTGGCGAACACGCCTCAGGGCAATGCTCACCATCACCACAGCGGTCTTCGCGCAGACACACACCACAAAAGCATCGTCACGCAGGTTGCCCTGGCCGATGGGAACACAGCCGCAGGTGACAAGGAGAGTGGCGAGGGAGATGTGTGGGTGCGGTGGGGCAACGTGGAGCAGCATGGAACAGGCATGCGTGAGTCGAGCTTCCGTCCGGCGGCGTCGCAGCCGGTACTGTGCTTGTCTGTGAGTACCGATGGCAGCGAGATCGCATTGGGCTACCCCGATGGGTACGCGCGTGTGGCGCCGGCGAGTGCACCTCAGCACTTGAAAGCCTCACTGAAGCACGTGGCGGCGGTGACGGCGCTGACGTTTTTAGCCAGCCGCGCGAACACGCTTGTGACAGGCTGTGAAAAAGGGCTTGTCTACGTCTGGAGCCTCGAGGACAACTCTCTGCTTCAAGTCGGTGCAGCGCATCTGCGCCGCGTGAGCTCCATCGCAGCGCACCCATTCGAGTCGTGCGTCTGCACGGGCAGCCACGATTCACATGCGATGCTGTGGGACGTGCTCGGTACCGTCTCCACGACACACAGTCTCTTGAACGCTGCGGCAGAAGCACGTGGTGTGCGTGGTGGCGCTCATCAGCAAGCTCTGCAGCTCACGCGGCGAGGCCCTGGTGGGGTGCCGACGAATCGCTTCGGCGCACTCGTGCTGACCGGTGGCCGGCGCACACCTCTGTACCCCTTCCACGTCCTGCGCCATCACCAGGCGGCGGTGTCGTGCGTTGCTTTTCATCGTAATGGAGAGGTTCTGGCGACGGCGTCGTGGGATGGGATCGTGTTTCTGGTAGACCTGAGCGATGTTGCGCGACCACACACCACCACCACCACCACAACCACGACCAACGAGGCGCCGCCCGGCACGGCCCGCACTGAATTGATATTTGCCTCGCTGCGCTTTCCCGTCGCCTCACCTGCGCGTGTGGTGCGTTTTGCTCCGTCCATGGTCGTGACCTGCGCTGTTGGCACCTACACCGGCTCCATCTCACTCGTGGACTTTGCCTCTGGACTGGAGAGCAGCACGCTCACACACCTCCACCACGCCCCGGTCAGCGCACTGAGCTTTTCCCCTGACGGTAAGCTGCTGGCGTCAGCAGATGTGAAGGGCCAGCTCTGCGTGAGCTACGCGGGCGTGACGGGCACGGTCTTGACTACTCTCAACGGTCACCACGACGCCATCACTGGACTGGCGTTTACCACCGCCAACGACACAAACCTGCTCATGTCTGTGGGCATGGATAGGACTCTGCAGACGTGGCGAGTGGAGGCGGCGAGCACGGCTTCTGAGGTGCCCGCATCACACGCTGCCTCGGTGACGTGCGTGGCTGTGGCGTCCGATGCGAGCGTGTACATCACCGGCTCAGCCGATGGCACCGCTTTTGTGTTTCGTCGCAAAGCAGCTGAAGGGAATGGGAGTGGCATGCGTGCAGTATACCGTGACGCAAGCCCACAGGGACGACCGGCGACACGGGGGCAGCAGCAGACGCAATGCGATGGTGATGGCGACGTGAGCAGCCGCCAACGTGAGCGAAGCTGTCCACCGGAGAACGACAGTGAATATGCACGGACAGCTCCTCTCATGACCACGACGGCGGACGTGTACGAACCGTTCATGTCGCTTCAGCACGACGGCTGGCGCGTGACGAGCATTGCCTTTGCCCTGGTGAACACACGCTTCATCACAGGCGTCGCCTCTGGCGATGTGTATGTGTGGTCCTCCCAGCCTGGCCTGAGCCGGCGCGAGGGGCATCTTTTGTTACGTGTCGCCGTGCCCCGGCAGGGCATCTATCCGGTTGTGGCAATCGAGGCGAATGACCTGGTGACGGGCATCACCGTGCTGACAGAGGCTGGGCGAGGCACTGCCAAGACCATGACCGCACAAGGCGACATTGAGACCACCACAGCCGCCCTCCCAGCGACGACGTCACGCGTGACGGCCTTGTGCTCCAATGGGGATTCTGTGCACGTCAACGTCTACACCAGCCGTGTTTCACTTGCCATGCAAAGGCAGCAGCAGCACGCGCGAGAGGCAGAGGACGACCACGCGGCAGACGTGATGACACACGAGTCGGACCTCGCGTGGTTACGCACACCAACTGCAGCGTCGTCCCCAGCACTGCCGCAAAAGGCCACATCAGCCGGCCTCGATACGTCTGCGAGTCGTGCTGGCGTGACGAGCAGCAGCAGCAACAACAACAGCAGTGACACGGATGAGTCAGCGACGTCGGACGCGGTCGGCCAGGTGCGTGGCACAATTATGCGAGGCCGCCTGCACGCGCCGCGCCGGGCAAACAAGGCGGCGGAGAAGGTGCACTGTGTTCACAGACAGCGCCTCCAATGGCGTGCGCAGCCTCAGCCTCCGTTAGGCACCACATCACCGCCACCGCCACACATGCCGACCGACGCTGCCGTGCCTGTGTGGCTTACCGGAGAGGAGTTGATCGCTTCGATTCCACTGACATTTTACTGCGAACCGTACGAGCCGCAACGACAGAAGCAGGCGCAGGCACAGGTGACATCGAGGGACACCTCGCGGCCTCATTCGGCATCTTCTCACTCGTCGCAGAGGGGTGTCACGGAGCACGAGGAGGAGGAGGAGGCAGGGGCTGCGGCTGAGGCGCTGCAAGGTGACCCTCCGTTTAGCTGGGCAGGGGCGAATGGACGGGAGGGCTTTCTGCACGTCGCCTCGCACGACGCGCTTGTCGTCGGCCGCCGGCACTTTTTCCTGGTCTCCTTCAAACGCAGCATCGCCTCAGTGTTGGCAGTCGCTAAGCTGCCCTCACTTGTGTGGAGCGACCAGGACTTCCACACTGCTTTTCATCTCGTTGAGGGCGAGACTTTGGTGGCTGTGACAGATTGCTGCTACGTACCCAGCGCACGGCGTCACGTTTTGTGTGCCGCCTCTGACCGAGGCCGGCTGTTTTTCTTCTGTCTGGGGATTGGACTTTATGGGTCGCTGGATCACGCGCGTCTCACCGGCACGCCTCCACAGAGCGGCACCGCGCTGACGGCACCCACACACGCGGACAGCGGCACAGCGACGCGCGCTACTTCTCCACAGCCGCAACCCCATTTTGCGCACTTGTGGCTGTGGTGCACGACGACGCTGACCGAACTGAGCACGTCGTCTTCCGCCGCCTCGCGTCCCACACAGGTCCTTGAACATGGCCGGCCAGAGTACGGGCTTGTAGACACGCTCGCACTAGCCGTCACCACAAAACCTCCTCCAGCAGATGTCGCAGGAGTCCCTGCGCCAGAGGAGGGGGCGACTTTGGCGCGTGTGGAGCGTGCGCTTGAGGTCGTGGTGGGCTGCCGTGATGGCAGTACACGCGTCTTGGCGATGCCGATAGACGGTGTGCGGGCCGCACTGGGCGAGGTCGCCGACGCCGAGGTGAGCGCGCCCGAGAAAAGGAGCTACTTTGGCGCCGACTCGGCCAGTACGCGCACACCATCGCCTCCACCACAGGCGCTTAGCCAGCCGCGCACACCCACGCAGGCTGCACGAACAGCCTCGGCCGTGCACCTCCCGCCCGGTGCCTTGTCTCCGTCGTCACCATCATCGTATCAAACCTCACGTTCTCACCTCGCCGTGCCACCGCCGTCACGCGCCACGATGACGACCGCCGCACCAACGGTGCCGCGTTCGGCAAAAATGTCGGCGCAACGGCAACAAGACCCCAGCTTGGCCGCGGCATCTGTCCCGAGCACGCCGGCCAACAACAGAGACACGCCGCCAATCACAGTCACGGAGCACGCGGTCTTCTACGCGTCTGCACCACTCAAGGCTCTCGCCGTGCTGCCGCGCTCTGTCTGCTCACCGCAAACAGCTTCTCCTCTCGCGGAGACTGCATCTGGTACCTTTGCCTGTCACGCTGGGTCGTGTGTGCGGGCTTTCAACGCGCTCTCGAGTCGGGCTAGCTGCCTGACGGGCAGTGCGCCGCTGCAGTGGATCGCTGGAGACGACGTCGGGAACGTATACCGATTGCACGTCGAGGATGCGGAGGGCCGCTGGGCACGGGAGGTGGAATCTGCACACGACCCTCTCTCCGGGAAGCCTGCCCCTGTACTCGGCGCGGCGTCGACGACGACGATGACTAAGCGTGGAGGCTCCGCCACGCTATTCAATACGGACCGTCATCCTGTCGCTCTGTCTCCGTACGCACCTCTGGCCTTGATGGAGCAGCAAGCCCACGCTCTCAACACGCGTCTCGCCTTGGCGCCATTCAACATGAACAGCAACCTCGCACGTGATGTGGCCAGTTCTGCGCGCAGTGCCGACGTTCACATGCCCGCAGTGCCACGCACCGCTTCATCCATGCCGCAGCAGGCCACGCACTCTGGTCTATCCGGCAGAGGCACAGACGGACAGGCTCATGGTCTATTCTCGGCCATAGCAGCGCCCCTCGGCGTGTACGCAGCGACTCATGCGCACGCTGGGCTGGGCACGCAGAGCGATCTTTCCGCAGGGGCCCCGCTCTGGCGCTACTTGCACGGGCTCAGTGATCATGGGACTGACGGAGCGATGGCGACGTCTTTCGGCGGTAGTTCGGCATTTGATGCCCGGCCGACAGCGCATGATTTCGCGGTCAATCCATTCGACACGCCCTTGTCTTCGCTCTTCTCTTCCGCCACGACTACGCGCGATGTTGCGAATGCAGACAAGGCAAGCGCCGCCGTGCGTGGAGACGATGGGGAAGACAACCGTGCGCGCGGTGTGGCTGTCGCTGACGACACGTCAGCTCAACACGGCACTGATCCTGCGGCCCTCGACGCCTCTGTCAACGCCACCACCGCGCCTGACACAGCACACCAGAACACAGCGAAAGAGGCATCTGTCTTCGCCGATAAGCTCGCGGCACTGAGGAAAGAAGAGACAGACGTAACTGCTTTGTTTCTCAAGCCGCCCAGCAGACGGGAAATGCCAGCAGCAGCAGCAGCGGCAGCGGTGGCGGCTCTCGATGATGCTGGAGGCGCTCGTAAACGACCTGAAGGGAATGCGTTAGGAGACGCTGCTGCGCCCGCGCGGGTGACAAACTTCACAACGCAGCCCGGCCCGCGAGACAACCCGCTGCCCAAGGCCGCCACTAACGTTGCCGACACAGTCAGTTCAGATGAGGTCAGCTACTTCCAGCCGCTGATTGATGTTCATCCTCCGCCGGATTGGCGTGGCTCTGCAGAGAAGAAGCGCGCCTGGTACGCGCACCGACAGGTGGTGCTGAAGGAGGCGATGCGGGTGAAATCATACAACAAGGAGGCCCGTGAGGCCCTCAAGACGTATGAGAGGCAGGTCACCTCCGCACTGCAGTTGTAGCAACGCACGTGTGTGTGTGTGTGTTTCTGCGTGTGAATGACATCTCTTTGTCTCCGTTACAACAAGTATCCGCAGCTACCGAATGACAACAACAAAAGGAAGCGTGTAAGCATATTTGATATGCCAAACGGAACAGAAACTTGGAAAAAAAAAACAGCAATTTCTGAGCCGCGGCTCATGTAGTGTGACTCGCAGACGCGCTGGCCTCTCCTTTCATGCGCTTTGCGTTGGCACAGGCGCATGTGGCTGCAGCTGTGTATTCTTCATTTTCCCCACGATTTATACCGCCAAGCACATTGTCAATTTGTTGCGGTGACGCAAGTCAAGTGATAGCCTGCCCCTCTTGAACACCGACCGCATCTCTTACAGAAACACTACCTCACACCTCTCCCTCCCCCCTCTCTCTGGTCTATGTCTCTGATGTTTTCTTCCAGGCTTCGTTACCCTGAAATAGGAAGCTGAGCAACCAGAACAAAAGGCAGAAACACATTTGGTTGTACACGTCAACACGGAAACGCAAAGCAAAAAAAAAAAAAAGTGGCACCAGAAGGTAATACAAATACAGAGTATCCAAAGAGAAACAAAACTGTCAACCACAAGCACTCACTCCTCCATCCCGTCTCAACCCCGTTTTTGGTTCGTAGCCGTTGTGCTGTGTGTTGTGTGTTGTGTGAGCCTGTGCCAGAACGATGGCCTCTCTTCCTTTAGACAACCCCTACACCGTGCAAGGGACAGTGTTGTATGAGGTCATCCCAAGCGATGCCTACCGCGCACAGATGCTCGGCAAAACCAACATCTCCACCCCCACTGAGGAGACATTGACCAAGTCTTCGACGGCGGCCTCCGTGACGTTCAAGGGTGTGGCTGGAAGCGGCTCACGGGGTGCGGCTGCTGGAAGAGGCGCGGCCTCCTCCAACTCTGCGGCGGGCTCACACCACGCCGGTGCCGATGGACATCTGTTGTCCTCCTCCGCGGCCTCCGCCACCGCGGCATTGCGGGCCCAGAGAGACCAGCAGTATCAATCTGCCCTGGCAGGGTCCTTCACCGGGGTGACGCGCAGCGGCGCGGTGCTTGGGGGTGGGCGCCGAACAGGGCCTGCCGCGTCGATTCTGTTGCCAGGCGCGTCTAAGGTCGCGGTGCGGGCCTCACGCAAGCCCGGCCGTCTCGCGCCTTTAGGCAGCGAAGAGATGACGGAGAGTGGCGGCGGCGGTGGCGGCGGCGGGGCGATGATGACCGCCGCTACGGATGGCAATGAGCGCAACAAGGCCGGGCCTTCCGCGACAGGGCAGTCCCTGACTGTTGAAAGAGCGCTGGCCCAACTGTTCCCGCCAGTCGCCATCGCCTCCAGTCGGAACTCAACAGAGAGCACGGAGGAAGAGAACAAAGAGGTGAAAGGCCGTGCGTTGTCCGCGACTCGGCAAGAGAAGGAGGGCTCGCTCGTCCGCACCCCACCTCCAGAGTGGATGCAGGTGGCTGCGACGGATCACACCTCTCGCATCGACGTCGTGCTTCTCCACCAGCATCTCTTGCAGCGTTGTCAAGACGAGCACGCTCGTCCGGCTGGGTGCTTGTGCGCCACGCGCGAGGCCATCTTCAACGACGGCTACCAAGAGCTGATGCGCCAGGTCACGGTGATGTGTCCGGAGCGTGGCCTGTTGCTCGAGGAGCTGGATCAGAACATGGCCCTCTCAAGCGAGGCGTACGACGCGCTTTTTGACAGCGCCTGCCAGTACGCCGCACGCAAGAGTATTGAGCGTGATCTGCGTAGCTATCTCTTCGATGACAAGAAGAAGCTCGAGAGCGAAGTGCGGCGATTAGAGAACCGCGTGAATGAGCTGCGGGCCAAGCATGACGGTTTGCTGAAACGCTTCGAGGAGCAGAAGGCGTCGACGCAGAAGGTCCAAGAGGAAGAGCTCAGCTACCTCAAGAAGGCGAACCAGCAGCTCATCAGTGAAATCAAGCGACTTTCGACGATGGAGAGCGCCATGAACGCCGCCACCAAGGCGTCCGCCGATGGCGCTTAGGCAATGGTGTCGCTCTTTATAGGCCGACCTGGTTACTTTTCTTTTTCTTTGTTTCTGTGTTCGTAGTGTGCTTTGCGTGTACATGCTCTCACTCTCTCTCTCTTTGTCTTTCTGTGTGTGTTTGTGTAAGAACGAGAAAACGGTGGTGGGCACGGAAGAGCAAACGTATTATTGTGTATCTTTCTATTTTTCATTTTTCTGCGCTTGTCATACTCGCTTCACATCTCGTTCTTCCGCACACACACACACAAGCTCCCCACCCACCTGTTCTGTTGTGTCCACAACATAATTTGGCCTAGTTGCATGGAGGTGCGGCGTTGACTATTTGCCATTTTGTTCTTGTTGTTTTTCGTCTCCCCACCTCTCCATTTGATGTACTGTATTTCCGTCATGAACGGACTGGCAAAACTCGTGTGCCATTGGGCACATGCACAACTCAAATCAAACAAACAACCAAAACAAAGAAAAAAAACAGAAAAAATACACAACCTGTATAGAGCGTTTCCGTGCGTGCTCCTGCCCATGCGCACCAAAGCTGTTCTAGCCACCAACGATGCCTTGCCTGTTGATGTTGAAGAGCCGCGATTTTACATGTTAAAAAAAAACATGCTCTGTGTATTGCACTTACACGTCCACATGACGGTGCACCCGCATTGTCATAATTTCACGAATATGTGTTGTTTGCTTTCCTTTATTTTGTGTACACACACACACACACACACATTCAATGATACGCACACAATGATACGCAACTGTCCTGCTGCTGCACCGCACCTCTTGCGACTGTGCAGTGTTGCCGTTGCTCTTCATCGATGATCGCCCCCCGCGATATCGGACTTGTGTTGTGCGCATCCCCTCCTAACCTTCTCGATCCCACATACACTCCACCATTTGCATGCTTCTCTCTTCTTCTGCCTGCCAAATTGATTCTCTTTGCACTGTTCAGATTCAACTGCACTGAGACGAAGCAAACGTGCCTTGAACACAAACAACAGCAACAAAAAAGAAAAATACCGAGTCAAAAAAGAAGTAAGAGGACACCAACAGAAGGAGCACAAGCTTTTTCAACGATTACATCAAACAACAACAACAACAAAAAGAAGAAGTGATACTTCAGCCAAACCAGTATCACTGTCAGTGATCTGTTTGTAGTAGTGCGCTCTTTTTTTTTCCTCCGTTTTCTTGTATTTGTTGTGCTCGCTTTTGCGTCTTCGGTGCCCTGCCATACCCACAGTTTCGTCGGATCGTACCGCGCGGCACTTGCAGGGCTCTCTCTCTCTCTCTCGCAAGTCAAAACATACGGTATTTTTCTTCTTCTCTATCAAAGTTTGGCTGCTCTTGCTTTAGAGCTCTTCCGTCATTTGACACGTTTGGGCGTTTCATTGGCCCCCCCCCCTTTTTCCCATCTGTGCGTCTGAGTGCATTCACGTTCTTTTTTTTGTTCTTTTTCTAGAGTATACGTGTATTTTCTTTCTTTCTCTGTTTTACCCCCTCTCTTGCACCTCGCTGTCGCGAACTAAAGTCGAACTTTCCTATCAGCCTCACCCCTTTCCATTCAACTCTTTGTTTTGTGATTCATCGCCTCGTTCCGCGTGTAAGTAAACGTGATTGCGAGATGATGCGGCGCTCCTCCACACCAAGCGGTGCCTCTCAAGACAAACGCAGTACTGACGCTGGTGCAATAGCCGATTCCGGCTCGCCTCGCACAGCACGTCTTGGACGTCCCCCGCTAGGCCCCACCGCACGCAGTGCCTGGACCAGCTCTGGTAGAGGCCCCGCACCGGTGTCGCTTCACGGCTCACAGACACGTCGCCCCGCCAGTGCGCTTTCCCGTCGTCGCAGCCACGCACAGACCTCCCCGACGGCACAAGGCACGCCACCCACAGCCGCAACCCCAAAGGCCACCAACGCACGGGCCTCCAGTGCCAACGCACAGCGTGCGACACGCTCCGCCATCGTGCCGCAGACCCGTCTCGTTGCCGCGCCGCGTCGTCGTAGCGATGTCACCGCCCACGCTCTTCGTCAACACGTGACCACCGTACTTCAGTACGCAGTAACCAGTCACTCTTACGCGGCGCCGTTGCAGGAGCTGCTCGAGCTGCAGAGTCTGCTGAGTCGATCCTTGAGCATGCCTTCGGGCACACACGTGAGCCCTGCCTCCACCGATGCGGCCTTTCCTGCTCTCGGTGCCGCCTCGCAAGATCTTGCGTTGGTGAGAGCGTGTGGCGTGGAGCCATCTGTGGTGCACGCGGCACTCGCAGAGGTGCTGCCTCTGAATGGCGGAACGGCGTCAGATGTGTCACTGGATTACATGAGCGCTGAAACACAGTGGGCCTTCTTTGCCGATCTCGGTGGTGCCATTCAGCTCATCTCCGCGCTCTGGGCACACGAATCACGAGAAGAGGCCACCGCTGCCGCTGGTGAGGCACGCGCCGGTCACGAAGCGTGCCTGGTCCTTCCACGCACTCCCTTCACTGAGACGGAAGACGCCACAGACGACGCCTCCGCCGCGCACTTCACAAGCACACCAGTTGCACTCGTCCCTGGCGCAAAGCGTATCCGCACGCCGTCACTGCCTTCGACTGTTCCCGACCTCCTCCTCAGCTCGTTTAGTGCCGCAGGGGTGACCTCGGCCACCTCGCAGTCGCCGAATGCGTCCTCGTCGACGTCATGGCAGCTGCGGCAGATGCCATCGCTGCACGAGTCCCTCGCCTTTGGACCCATTGAAGGGGTAATTGAGGAAGGTGTCAACGCCTTCGACGCCACGCGGGCCCGGCGACGTTCCTCGCGTACACTAGCTCAAAAACGTGTGCGCCACACGCGTGCCTCGCCGCAGGCTGGGGTGGATGGATGTGACCGAGAGGCGTATTGCGAGTCTGCCGAAGACTCTGCGGTCAGCGTATTTGATGTATATAGCCGATACGCACCCAAGAGCCGACGCCGTGGACCGCGGACAGACGCGGCACAGCTCGGAGAAACAGAAGCAGGCAATCACCACGATGATGCTTCGCCAGAAAACAACAACAACAATAACAACAACTCCGAGTATGGCGAGTCACCGTCGCAGCAGCACCAGCAGCGTAGCTACAGCTCTGAAGAGCGCCAAGAAGAGGCTGAAGAGGTGGAGGTGGATGGCATCAATTTGTCTCCACGTCGCCCGCAGTCGATGAGACCGACTCGTAGCAAGCGATCTGCCTCGTCACGCCACAGGAACAAGTGCGATGAGCGGACAAGGAGCGACGAGACAGGCCTCGTGGAAGCTGAAGAGTGTGACGTCGATGGGTTCCTTGTTGGTCGAACCCGCCAGCCAACGGGTGCACGCTCACGAAAAGAAACGCCGGTTGCGATGAGAGGGCAACCCAATTGCGAGCGTCCTTCCTCTGCCTCACTCTCGGCATCGGTGCTGTCGAACTTGCAGAAGGAAGACACACCCTTTCTACCCTTGTACTCACCAGCCCCCATTCCACGCACAGAAGTGCGCATTGACAACGTCAGTCTGCACCCGTCTGAGTTTCAAGAGATCTCGTCGTACTGGGATGACAAGGTGCTGGGCCCACGGCACGTCGCCCCGTTTGTGAGCAAGCCTCCACGCCGCTGTGTTGAAAGCGCAACGCCACACGCCGAGCCAAGGGTGCCCGTGGCGGAACAAGCCACATGCTCGAGCCGTTCAAGTCGTCCTGCGACACCACTCATTCACAAGAAGCTCTCCACTCATCTCGCCAACGTACACCAAGAGTACGCCACGACCTCATCGACTGCACCTGCACAACCGTTGACACTGATTTGGTCGGGCCGACGCGCGCATCGTAACTTGTATGCAGATAGTCGCAGCGCGGTGCCGCTGCACGCGCAGGAACGGGCCCTCTTCGCTCACGTGGCTGCGCTGGCACCTGTTGAGGTGCTCGAGGACGATGAAACTGAAGTTGGTGACAAGGGGGTGAGGACAGTCGACTCGGCTGAGCTGAGCTGGACCCATCTCCGCGCGGATGCCGTGGAATCCGCCTCCACGTCGGCAGGGTCTGTCGTGCCCGTTGCCGTGCGGCGTCGCTGCTCGGTCGCACTGCAAGTGGATGAAGGCACATCTGGAGACGTTGTTGTCTACGCTGAGGAGGCTGTCGCCCCGCTTGGGCCCGTGAGTGGCCTTGTGGACCGGCGCCACTCCATCCCCCTTCACGCGAACCCGCACACCTCGAAGCGGAGATCGGTGCGGGGAACGGCGCACGCCCCATCTGACACGACCACGCAGGCGGAGATCGACCACGAGTCAACTAGCTCAGACGTATCTGTACAATGGCCCCGTGTGCCTGCGTATTGTGTGCGCCGTCGTTCCATCGCCATTCAGACTGGCGAGGCCGCTGAGGTCTGCTTGGCGGTTGAGGAATACACACCGGGCGACACTGCGGCGACCGTCGAATACGCCCGTCGCCCCTCACACTGGCTCTCGGCGGGCGAGGCACTTCCCGGAACTCTGCCGTGTTACGAACAGCAGATTCATGACTCCACCACTTCTCTGTCGTCCCAACCCTCAGAGAGACCGGCCCTTGGACTGTCGGAAAATAACACTAGTGGATCGGTCATGTGGCCGCGCATGCCTGCGCGACAGCTTCGCCGCCGCTCCGTTGCGATGCAGACCGGTGAGCCCGCCCGCCCGCAGTTCGCTGTGGAGGAGGGCGTGCCCGCGGAGGACGTCGCCGACGTGAGCGTGGACCGCCGCAAGTCTGTTGCCATGCCGCACACCGAGCACCAGGACGAGCCCCTGCCCATGCACAGCCGCGAGGACATGCAG
>JASANS010002243.1:0-37730 GCA_030849605.1 Wallacemonas sp. 195SL | reverse complement strand
TGTGTGTGTGTGTGTTATGTGAACTCAAACAAAAATTACGCGCGGCGTTTTCTGTTGTGTGAATAATAGAGCCGCGCACCAGACTCAGGTGGCCCTCTCTCTCTCTTTCTCTCTCTCTCCCTTACAGGTCGAACACGAAGTTATTTGTGGCGGTTGCAGGAGAGTCACGCTGAGGTGCAGGCGAAGCAGCAGCCGTCGCTGGCGGTTGAGCTGGTGCATCAAGCACAGTGCGTGGCACACCATGGTGGTGGGGCGTGTTGGTGGCTATCCGTTCCGTGGCGTCTGTGGGAGGAGGTTGTGGGGCGTGACGCGCATGACGCGGTGACGTGCGTCGCTGTGCGCTACGCACACGCCCCAGCATGGCTGAGCACCGGTGCCGAGACGCACTTGGAAGAGACAATGAGAGCTCCACCTTGCCCGCCACGGCCCCGTTCGTGTTTGCCGCGTGGCCACGTTGCACAACACGGACATGCACAGGCACGGCCCACAGTAGTCCTTCGTCATTGTTGGCATCGGCTGTCGTCATCTCGAGCACAGCCACCGCATTGCCCTCCTGAAGGCCCACACTGTCTAGAAGAGTCGCTGCCCATGGTGTGAGCGGCGCCGTGTGAGGTGGGCTACGGCCGGCAAGGCCGTTCGATGCCGTGCGCAGAGCACCACGCACCAGGTCATCCGCCCCGTCCAGGCCCGCGTGCACCTCCACTCGCTGGTTACTCAAGAGAATGGAGTAGTACGTCAGTGGCAGTCTCAAGACACGCTGTGGTACGCGCAGTGCGGCAAGCAAGGTCGCGCCAGATTCCGTCAGCTGGCCCTTGGCATTGATGATGAGCACGCCAGCCTCGCGCAGCGCAGAAGAAGCAAACGAAGCACGAGGTGGTGAGACAGAGCTGCTGCTGCTAGTGTGGCTCAGAAGTTGTGCCAGCGGTGTCGAAAGAACACGCAGTCCTTCGATGTCGCTCCAAGTGCAGCGCAGACCCTTGGACTCTAGCACGGCAGCCATCTGCGTGCGGTCTGCGCCGCCGTGTGGAGAAACAAAGAAGGGATTCAAGTACTTCATGACTAGAGGATGATGTGGTGGCAGGCCACGCCAGCCGGTCTGCTGAAGTAGCGAAGCACCAGTAGCAGCAGCAGTCGCGCCATCAACCTCGCGTGATGTGCTTCTGCGTACGACGCCGTCTGCGATGGACGCGTCCATTCCCAGCGTGAGCGAGCGGCTCAGCGAGGTCGAGGCAGTGTAGCGGCTCTGTGCTGTGGCGGCGCCGTCAGAGGTAATCGCCAGCGGTACCGCACGACGCGCACCTGTTCGCTCGAGCACGGCGACAAAAAAACCATCCATGCCGGGGTTCTTGTGAGGCAACACACGCCGGCACTTTGCCTTGAGCTCGTCCGCGATGCGCTGCTCCCGGGCGTCGTGCACGGGGTTCGCCGCGGCTCCAGTGCTCGCAGTGTTCGGGGCGAAGAGACCCGGGTCAAGGACCTCCGCCCGTGCACGAGCCTCCTCCACAGTGTGGTAAAACCCACCGCTGCCGGAAGGGACCAACCACGACGGAAGCCCAGGTGACAGGTCGAGCGCATCCGCGGCAAGCGTGGAGGCAGGTGATGCTAGACGCACCGCCTCCCCGTACTCCCGCAAGACAGCAGCGACAACAGCCTCGTTCTCGATTGGGTTCAGTGTACAGGTGGCGTACACGACGCGCCCGCCTGGCACACACAGCTCGACCGCCCGCCTGAGCAGCGCCCGTTGACGGGGGAAAAAGTCCAGGCTTCGTGTTGGGTGCCAAAGACGCCACGCCATGACCTCCCGTCCCATTCGTCCTTCCCCGCTGCACGGAGCGTCCACCAGAATCTTGTTAAATCGGTTCATCGCGTCCGAAAAGCTAGCGGCCACGGAGTCTTCTTGAAGGTAGCGGAGAGACTCGCCAGCCACCTGTGTGACGCCTATTTGGCTCGACCAATTTTGCAAGCGTAGCGCAAGTTCGTTCGCGCGGGCCGGTACGGCTTCATTGGCGACCACGCCACTCGCAGCGTGAGCGTCGGGCACCAGCGGGGACATCGCCGGTGAGCCCGTGGTGCCAACGAGGTAGTCATAGATGAGCGTCGTCTTGCCTCCTGGCGAGGCGCACATGTCAAGTACGCGATCACCAGGTTGGGGGTTCAAGAGGTGCACGGGCAGCATACTTGAAAGGCTCTGATAAGCCCCCACGCGCTCCTTCGCGAGCGACTGGAGAAGGCGGCGGTTCGAGAGCAGTGCCTCGTACGGGACATCGCGGCTGCAGTCCAGGGTGTAGGCGCCTGTGAAGGCAGGCAGCCACCCCACGGGCTCGAGGCCGACGCGCCCGGGCAGCAGGTACGTGCTCGCTAAACGGCCGTGCGGCTGAGAGAGGTGAAGACGAAACCCAACCTTGCTCGGACGATCGCGCAATGTGGTGAAGAGCGCCATCAGCTCAGCCTCATCCTTCACGAGCTGCTGCCGCGTGAAGTAGCGCAGAAAGGATGGGTTTGGCGCGACAACTTGCTGTTCCCGCTGGCGTTGCAGACGACGGAGTGCATTGCGAGCTCTCTGGTCCGGCGCGATGAGGTCTTGACCGGTGGCCCGCGGGGTGTGGCGTGCTAGCGCTTCAGAGACATCAAGCACAGACGGCGGCTCTGCCTCAGCCACACGCCTCCCATCACAGTGAGACACGCCCCGCTCTGCCACTGCGACATCTGCGGTGTCTGCCTCCACGTCGGCACCATCTCCGAGTGTCATAGCACGCATAGGCATCGCAGAAGTACCACTACCACCACCACGGTGTCCAGCCGCGGACTCCGCGAGCATGCCCACACCGCTGCTGCTCAAGAACGCCGTAAGCGCTGTCTGCACGCGAGAGCTAGCCCTCTCCACACCGTGGCGTGAGGAGCTGCCCGTCGTGAGTAACGCGTCTGTACCCGGCTGGAGGTGGGATCGCAATGTGGCCTCCAGGCGATGTAGTTCTTCTGCCGTCGTGCACGACGCGAGCGCGTCCTTGAGCCACGTTGTCTCGATCATGTCCACCACATCTGGTGCGGAGAGTGCTGCCTGGAGTGCGGCCTCTGCCACCTCATACCTCCGTTGGCGTCGTGCTTCTTGCAGAATAAGTGACACCTTGCTTCGCACCCAACTCCGCTGCTGTGATGTGTGCAGGCTATCGAGGTGACGTGAACGGTGAAGAATATAGCGCGTCACAGCAGCCTGGAGCGAGGCGTGTGACTTGTACGGAGAAAAGAGCGCATTGAGCTCACCGCGTGCTGCTTGGAAACTGTCGTAGTGCAGTGTTCGACACTGGCGCAGCATAGTTCTTCGCTGTGTGGTTTCCTTTATTTCGGGGTGAGGGAGGTGTAGGTGCTCGTGAAAAGATAGAGTGGCGATGAGACGTGAGTCACGTTATGTTGTTGCCGCGGTAGACCAGACGCAGTTCTGTTTCCTGCCTGTGAGTTTTACGAGCAAAAGGAAAGAACAAGAACAGAACAAATAGCACCTACTAAGCCCAGACGTGGCAAGCGGATGAAGAGAAAGAAAGAGAGAGGAAAAGAGGGGGAGAGATTTGTCGCTGGCTGTTTCGCATGAGAGAAATCGAAATAGAGGGGGCGAATCAAAGAGAGAAAGAGAAAGTGGCTGAAGCGTGATGCCGCCACGCAAAAGCACAACTCTCATGAACACCCATCGAGGTCTGTGTCGTCTCGCCGCTGATGGTGGCTTTGGGAACGAAGAGCTGTGAAAAGTGGGGTGTGGCAGAGCGGCGTGTAGGCCAACATGACGCCACCACGCCACTATTCGCGGTGCGTGAAGACGCAGTGATGCTGCCAACCATTGATGCAGTCATTGCACCTGGCGTTTACCAGAACAGGAGGTCTGTCTACATGTTTGTGGAGAATTTTTTTTGTCGTTGCTGTTGTTTTCGCAGCCTTCGTGTCATTCACGCAAAACAGAAAAGTGTAGCTCAACTACAAGCCAGACGAAAAGAGAAAAAAAAGAAAAGACAACTAACTATCATTCATTCACGTGTGCGTGTGCGTTACGTGATGGGCTACTATAAATATGGCCAAAAAATCACAAGAAAAAAAGGTGAGGAAACAAAACGCAAAAACAAATAAATAAATAAAAAGTCGACCGAATGGACTTTACTTGCAAGGCCACCAGAACTCATCAAAAGCATTCGGGTACGTGTAGCGGTACACAAACGTCTTACGGTACTTGATTTCGCGACCACGAGAGTCCTTGTACACGCCGAGTTCCAGTTCAACGTTACGCCATTCTCGGGCGAACCGCTTCACACGATCGACGCGGGTTTCACCTGGAATGCGCTTCTTAACGTGGGCGTTGATGTCCTCGTGGACGGGATCCCACTGAGCGCTGGGCTGGCGAATGTACTTGGTGCGCACCGCCGCGTGAAGGCTAGACGCAGCCATGGCAGCAGGTGCGGCCAGGCGTGCGGAAGAGACAAAGCGCTGCATCCCTAATAATAGAAAAAAGCGTTGAAATCCCTACAGCTAGAGCTAGACTGGAAAAAAAAGTTTCACTAGAAATGGAAAGAGGAGAGAATAACTACTAAGAATCTGTTTGAGGGGCAAATATTTTTTTGTGTGCAAATGAAACCAGCGATGCAGATGAGAGAGAGAGAGAGATGAGGAGAAGATGGGGATAATAATGCACATGAAGAAAAGACTGATGTTTATGAGGAATAGAGAGGAGACGCTCCCACGCAGCCGCTTTGCTGGCGACTACCAAAAAAAAAATCAATCGTTGACAAAGCACGCGCACGCACACACTGAAAGAAGAAGTGACGGAGAGAGAGAGATCGTGTTTCACATCTTTTTCAAATGCTTAGCTTCAACTGCGTGCACACATGGATCATTGCTCAGAGGCAGCATCTACCTTAAATACTAAACAGTCGTCATGGAAGCTGATTTCGCACGTATCACTGGGGATACTACAGTGCGTGCAAAAAGTCTGCAGGGGGAGGGGAGGGGGGGGGCGCGTGTTCTCAAGCACGACAAACAAGTCGGGTAACATGCAAATAATTATTTTTTTTGTTTGTTTTCGGAGAGGAGTTGGGGTGTTCACGCTTCTTACATGCCTTGTGCAAACGTCGAAGCTCGAGCCAGGAAGGAGAGTTCGGTTCTTCAGCAAACGAAGAAGAAGACGACAAAAAAAAAAGGGGGTGGAATGTGGAAAAGATACAGGCGTCGTAGTACAACAAAAATAGCAACTCTATACATGTCAGAAACGGTCAACGGCACAGCAACAAGGGGGGGCGGTAGAAGGAAAACACACAAGACACAAAGAAAGGGCACCTTTTTGGGCTATTTTGTTCTTTCATTTACAACGTGGTGACAACAACAAAACACGCAAAGAAGAAGAAGAAGAAGAAGAAAAAGAGTGCGTAATCATTCGGCAACATGTTGTCTTTGAAGCTGCCTCATTGCTGCTCTTTTTTTTGTCTTTTTCTCGGATTGTGTGCGTGTTTGTGTTGCTCTGTACATATTCGAGTACGCTAGAAATCACGACCAAGGCGGCACGCCGACACGTAATGCGCCAACACACACAAAGAACGAAAGAAAGAAAGGAGAAAGTGAAGATGTGCTAGCAGCTGGAATGACTGACTTCTTTCTATGACGCACGCCTGTTAAGAGCCGTGAAAAGGTTATCTTGAATGTCCTCAATCTCACGCTGGTAGGCAGCCAAGGAGGCATCTTTGGAGGCAGCCGCACCCAAACGCTTATGTAGCGCATTCAGCTTGAGCAGGCTCTGTTCAACAGACCCGCGCATCTCTTGCACGGCGACGGCGTTTGTGCTGGACGACGGCGCACGTGGTGCCTTGCCGCTCTGCGAACTGGAGCCCGAGCCACGGCGAGAGCCCTTCTTTGTTCCTGAACTACTTCCGCGTCGAGCGGGGGTGGCCGAGCTGCGCCTTTCGCTCGGTGGCTCCGGGACGAGAGAGGAACGACTCGTCCCTTGCTTCGCGCTTCGTGTGAATGGAGCTTGCCCTCCACCGCCTGCCACAGCCTCGTCATGCGATGAGCCTGTGGGTTTATCCGCTGGCGTCACAGGTCGCAGTTGTGTGCTTGACGCCGCAGCCGCCACGGGCTGGCCACTACGCAACGCTTGCAGCTCGTCTTGCTGACGTGCTAGTTGCTCAGCGAGCTGACGGTTCTCTTCTTCTTTCTTTTCGAGATCCTCCAGAAGCTCCTCGATCTCCTCGTCGTTTTCAGAGCCGCTGGCATTGTCGTCATCCACGACCACAACACCTTGGTTGGCATCGCCCTCCTCGACAACGCGGGGGTACTGAAGCACGTTGAGGGATGTTGACTGCATCGGCACCGCCCACGCACTCGGCGAAGCTTCAAAGCTGAGCTGCTTCACCGGGCACGCCTCTTCCGTGAAGAGGAACAAATCGAACTTGCGATCCCGTGCGGGCTCTTGCCCCTTGGCACCGGCCTCGCTTCGCATAACACCTTCCACCTGAACCGTGACGGCCTGACGCTTCTCCGTCTTGAACTCCACAGCCGCCTCGCTATTCCAATACGAATCAATGCCGCCCACCTTCTTTCCTTTGCTGTTGAGCAGGCGCACGCGCAAGAAGCAGCCTGGGCTGTTCGCTACAGCGACAAGGCGGCCGTCCAGCTCCGTCGTCACCGTGACCGGGGTGCCGTGCCACGTCGAGGCAAAACTACTGCAGAGCCACTCATTCGCAGTGCTCGCGAGAGGAGAGATGGCAATGTCATCGGTATCGCAGTAGACAGAGACGCGCCACGTGTCTTGATGAGGCGTTTCGGTGAAGGGGATGTACACGTAGGGCTCACCCGCCTTGAGCAGGCCCGATGTCGTGATGTAGCTATTGCTCGCAAAGGCATTGCTCGCGACGAATGTGGAGCCTTGAGGGAGCGGCACCAGCGCCTTGAGGTAGCGCTTGAGAGAGGCGAACTCGTTCGTGAAGAGACGTCCATGTAGGCGTGGGCGCGTGTTCAGCTCTTCATCCTCTTCCTCTTGCTGCTTCAGCAAGGCGCGCTGCTGGTCCAGCGAGAGGTACGACAGGACAAACACGACGCGGCAATCTACCTTTGGGTTGAGCCGGATTTGTGGGTTGCTGCGCCAGTCGAAGCCCTCGCCGCTGCGGCCGGTGAACTCGGACCAGTTGCCATCGAGGACCGTGTGCACCCAGCCCATCTGATCCGGCACTGTCGTCAGCTCGAGAGGCCGGTCAGCGAAGGCGGTGAGCGCGAAGTTCGTTTTGCGACCGCGTTGGCTCGTAAAAGGAACGACCACGTAAGGCGTGTCACTCGGAGACAGCGTGCAGTGCAGCACGTTTTCGCAGTTGGACGTGTACTTGCCAATCTCCACCATGCGACCGTGAAAATCGAGCTGCTTGAGTCCCTCCTTCGACAAGTCCGCGTCGCCTTCAAAAATGGCGATGCCCATGTACACCGCATTGTTCTTACGCTTCTTACGCATCCGCATTTCGTAGAGCGTGTCTTGAATAATAAACGCTACATCCGTCGGGCCGTCGCCGCTGACCTTGAGGTAGAACTGCGGGTTGTCCATGAAACTGGAGAAGATCGGGCGGCCACCTGAGGAGGACGCCGTCCATTCATCCTGAACCGTCACGCCAAAGTAAGGAAATGGCAGCGCGGTCTCCTGTGCCGTCGCGCGACCGAAGCCCTCACGGGCAGTGTTGATGCCAAACGCGCGCGCAAGACCTTCCAGCAGGCGGAACTTCACCTCGAAATAGCGTGGGTGCTCCTTCGCCATGGTCAAGTTCTCCGCGCTGCTGCAGCACAAATTGACGAGCGCGTACGAAGCCAAGATCGGCACCTGATGATCGCGATCACCACCAGGGCTGAAGAGGACATCGATGAGTAGGTCGATACCGCCGAGCGAGGCGATGAGCTGCTGCATGCGTGTGTCGCCGTGCGCAAGACGGCCTACGCAGTTCGTCGCGGCCTTGGTCAAGTTCACGACTTCCTCTGGCGTAATACGGATAGTCTCGAGCAACTTCGGCACCACCTCAAGCTTCTCGAAACGACGCGTCGCTTCTGGGAAGCCGTCTACGATAGACGCCACCGCCGCGCACGCGGCCTCCTGCACCTGCTGGTTCGGGTAGCCGTAGATGAGGTCGACGAGCTCGTCGTAGACAACAGGGGCGAGTGCCTCCTTGTTCTTGCGGCAACCACGGCACACTGCCTCCAACGCCACACAGGCCGCCTCCTTGCATCGCTCCTCCTTGACCTGCAGCAGCCGCGTCAGGGCCGCGACGCCGTCGAGCTCGGCAAAGATGTTTCGCCCCTTTTCGTCAATAACGCTGGCGATGGTCTGTGCTGCGTTAGAGCGGTAGAAGGTGGAGGCCGACTTCTCCACGAAGTGAATGAGCTTCTCAAGGCCGCCGAGCTCGCGAAAGGTGCCTTTGGACTCGGGGAACAGCACGCAATGCGAAGTCAGATCATCAAATGTTTCAGGCAGGTTCGCCATAATACGGGAGAGCTCCGTCTGGCGCTTCAGGTGCTTGCGTGTGCGGGTCCGCTCACCACGACGGTGCGCACGGCGGTCGTCTTCGTCTTGGGCGATGCGCTGAATCTGCAGAAAGTTCGCACCTCCATCCGCCAGGCTGGCACGGTGCTGCAGCTCCTCCTCGAGCGACTGAATGTGGGAGCGCATGTTCTCAATCATCGCCTCCATCTCCGCGAGCCTGGTGTAGTCAATTGCATTCCTCACCGGACGCAGGACGAGCTGCAGCGCACGCTTGCCAAACTCAATAGTTGAAATGGTCTCACTGCGCCACATCGCACTCGACGAAATGGCCAGCATAAAGTGGACCAGATTGGCACCGCCGAGGCTCGACTGCAGCAGGTAGGTCAACTTGCTGTCCTTGTAGGGGACGTGAGTGCGTCGGTTGGGGTGCTTTGCCTGCTCAACCAGCTTCGTCACGACGTTGCCGAGTGCGCTGAGGGACTTGTTGATGTGAATTGCCTCCTTCATCGTGTTGCCGGTCGCGCCGGACTCGTCAAGCCGCTCAGAGCCGGCGAGATCAATCAGGTTGAGCTGTGCTCGCGAGCCGGGCAAGGTCGGCTCATCCCACTGGAGCTTCAGCATCAGAATCATGTGGCTACGGGATGAGACCAAGTTCATTTCGGTCGCCGAGGTGGCGCGCTTTTTGGATGCTTCGGCGTACAGATCCATGCAGTCTTCGAGGTTCTTTACCTTCTTCCACGCGGCATCCCGAGCAACGTAGTCGCCGGTCTTGTCCATGTGAATATCAAGCTGCTTCAGGTTCTGAAACAGATCCTGAATCTTCTCTTGGTAAATCTGCACGAGACTCATTTCGACCACCGCGTCCGAGATGTCCTTGTTCGAGGAGAACTGCTCAAAAATACTGCGAATGACACGCGGGATGAGGCCGCCTGCGTTCGGGTCACGCACGCCGCCCTTCGCCTTGTCGCCCTCCATGGTATGTGTTTTGCCAGAACCCGTCTGACCGTACGCGAAGATGGACGCGTTGTAGCCACTGAACAAAGTCCTCTGCACCTCAGGACCGATGAGTTCGAAGACGTTCTCCTGCGTGTCGGTGCGGTCAAAAATGTGGTCGAAACGGACTTGCATCTCAGGCTCCCTCTCCTCTCTCTTGAAGAAGAGCACATCCTTCTGACGCTGGTCACCGTGGGCGATCATTTCGCCCTTGCCTTCTTTGGTTTCACGCTCATTGAGAGGGCGAATACGTATGTACACGCGTGGACGCGACACAGCCGTCTTGGACATGATGACAGAGATGGAGGAAGAGAGAAAAAGAGAAAAAAGAAAGAAAAAACAAACGGTGCGCCAGAAGCCGTTAACAAGCGACTAGAGCGTGGTGAAGATTTGGCAGATCAAGAGGCGAAAAAGGTCGCCAGATGAATCAAAGGAGGCCGAGGTAGTGAGAGAGGGGGGGGGCAGTGAGGGAAAGAGAGGAGTTTATGCCGCCATGTAGGCACCTGTACTTCTCATTCTGCATATATGAAAGACAGGGCCTCAGAGGACTAGCTTAGTAGGAGAGGCAACACGAGTCTCAAACAAAACAAAAAAAAAAGAGAGGGGGGCAACCACCCAGTGGTGGCATCCGCAGTTGTAGCAAAAAAAAATGATCACATGTGATTTCCGTTGGCACCAAGTAAAGTAGGTATTTTCCTTCACGGTGAGTATTTTTTTTTTCTTTCTTCTCTTTTGAATGGAGTGGCATCGTTCTTGTCAGAAGATCCCAGGAATCACAGCCTTGCGGTTCAAGGAAGTATAAGCCTTGCCAAACGTACGTGCGTACCAGTCGTGATGCGCAAAGGCCCGCGGCACAAGGTTCGCCACGACGTACAACGCGAAGCTCAGCGCCGCCAATCCCGACGCCACGCGATCGACCGTGAAGAGCCGCGTCAACGCCAAAGACGCGGTGCTACAGAAGCACGTACTCGCGTAGGGGAACATAGTGAGGGAAATTACCACCAAGGCATAGCCAAACCACTCCAGCAGCTCGCCAAGAAAGTTTGGGCAGCATACTCGCTCGAATAATCCGCCTCGTGGAATGGTATAGCGGCTCGCGGCCGGCTGAAGCGCGGGAGCGGCGGTGGTGTCCTGCAACGCGTCGACTGCGGTGTTGTCCGCGGCGCGTCGATCACGAAGGGAGAGAAGGGTATAATCCGCGTTGATGTTTACGCGCAGGCCAAAGAAGAAGAGGAAGCTTCCGGCCAGAAAAAGGGCTCCACACAGGCCTGTCGATGTGAAGAGGAGGAGCCGCGTCACTGTGGCAGACGTCGCGACCGCAGAGCTCCCGTGTGCGGCGTTCTCCAGGTCGCAGATCGCCTCACCTTGTAAGAAGCAGCGCACGTACTGAAAGCTGGTGCCCGCATCACTGTCACCAGATTGGAATGCAGAGAAGAGGCGCAAGTTCGCGAGGAGCTGAAGACGGCCGTTGAAGAGACAGTACACCGTCGCGCACCAGACAACATGCACAGGCACCGCATTCGCCTGCTTGGAAATGGCAAGCGGGTACAGCAGGCTGCGGTGAATGTAGTGAATGGTAAACAAGGCCAGACCCAAATGGCAGTGCTGCACACCGTTCCACACGCGCGTGGTGTAGCCAGACAACTCACTCCACACCAGCGGGAAAGAATGAGAAGAAGGCGAAGCTGTCCGCGTTGTCCCTGACACGGTAGCAGCCATGTGTGCAGGATGCTCAATCAGAAGATAGTAGGCGACGTTCAGGAGTGTTGGACACTCCTGCAGCATCCACGCAGCCCTGGCAGGCAAGGTTACGTGAAGCGGCGACAGCACGGCGTGTCGGCCGTACGGTGGCACAATCACATGATGTGTCACCACATAGGTGATGACACCTAGTGCGAGATGAAAGAGCGCTAGACGAAGGAGCGCGTGTTGGTTTATTGCGTCAGCCTCCTTGGCAGAGCTTGCAAACTGCAGCCACGACGGCACCTGAGCAGAGTTCGATTGCGTGAGGAAGTCGGACCACGACGGGATGATGGGGTACGCGGCCCAGCCAGTGCGATCCCCATGAGCCGATGTCACTGGGTGAGAAGGTGTTTTCGGCGCGCTGGGGGCGTAAAACGTGTGTGGCATAGCGACCTGAGTCATCCACAAAAGTAACAGGCACGTCACAAGCACCTGAACAACGCAGGCCACGACAAGTGCAACGGTTGCCATGATAAGCGCTGAAACAGTGAAAAGGGAAAAAATAGATGTGTAAGAGGGGCGGTGCAGTTGTTTTGTGGGTTTCGCCAATGGAGTCACTGAGGAGAGCACGGGGCAGATAAGAGTTCAAGAAGAAGTAGAAGAAGAGTGCAGTGAAAGAAACAAGAGAGAGAGAGAAGCAAGGAGAAGCACAATAGAGTTTCATCACAAAAACGTGCTCGGGAAGTTTTCAAAAATCGAGCACTTGCTAACGCCATGTGGTACCGCACCGTACAAAGCTCCTTCAGTATAACAGAGATACCGCCAAGCCGGAGAGGCTTGATGCTTACGACCGGAAAGCAAATCATTCACTTCTGTTCTGTTTTTCTGCTTGTAGGCAACACAGGGGGGGGGGGGTTGCCGAAAAAAAAAAAGAGGAGAAAGAGAGAAAACAAAATAAAGATGAGGAGTCCATGACGTTCGGCGACGTGCCGGCAAAACAGGAAAAAAAAAGGCAACGACGAAATTCCGTATCAGCGTCCAAACAACATCATGGCGAGCCACGAGGGATGACAGACCAAAGTGAGCACTCCTCCACCTTCTCACTGACCTTCTCATACAACAAGAGATAACACATTGTGTTCTTCTGCAAATCTGTCGTCATCACAGCTTCGTTCAAGACCCTCACACGACTATCGTTCGCAACACGCCACACAAAGCGCGTGCCTCTCGCTGGAGTGCATTGGGAGTCCTCACTGCCTGCACGCTCACGCTTGTGCCGTGCGGAACGTGCCTTTGAACCATTGTTCCCGTCGTAGTCATTGGCATCAACTTGCTCTTCGTCATCATCACAATGATCATCATCATCAGCGTGATCCGTCTCATCGTGATAGTCCTCCTCGCGGTCTTCTTTTGTGGCAAACTCTGCAATGTAGTGGCCAAAATGCAGTGTTGTGCCAAGGTGTAGCACGATGCCTTGAAGGCGGTAGTGCGCACGTACAGCAGGCACACGAGGACCTGCATCGTCATCTCCATCGTGCGCCTGTCCAGATCCCTCGAGCGCATGGAGCGCAGGAGAGAATGCTTTCTTCGCCGCGTCATAAAATATCGGAGTGCGGTGCGGTGCCATCTTAGAGTCAGGCAGGTCAGCCTGCGCGTGAGCGGCCTCATCCACGAGCGCGTGCACGGTCAGCTCGCTATCCACCTTCACAGGGCAGCCCTCTTTGGTGATGATGACCTCTCCATTTACAAACGTCACGGCGAAGCGCTTGAGCTGCACGAGGAGCAGTGGCGGCGGAGAGCCGAGAAAGCAGCCGCCTTGCCACTGGTCACCACGTGTTTGGCACACGTCACATGCGTAGCCCTCCAGACGATCGTACTGCATTGTGTGTCGCAAGAGAGCTGCCACAGAAGGGACAGAAGAGGTGGTTGCCACCGCACTGTTGGGCGTCGGCACGGGCCCGCTAATCTCCTCTTCCTTTGGTACATCGTGGACTTCCTGCTTCACACCCAGTTGATTCACCTCGTCGTCCTCCTCCATATTGGTCTCGTCCTTGTAACTATTGATGTGTTGCATACCCTCGTCACACACCTCTTCTTTCGTTTCGATACCCGCTTCTTCATCCGTCTCACCATCGCTGCACACCACAGTTGTGGTGGTCGCCGCCACTGTCGTCGTTGTGGAGGATGGAAGGGAAACAGGCAATGTCAGATTCATAAAGGGCTCCTCCGTCACGATCTCGTGCCCACAGCCGGCATGACGACACCGATTAATGCTCAGGAGCCTGCCCTGCAAAAGCTGGTTCACCCACACAGACTTGACGAGGGCGGCGGTCGTGGCGGCGGTGGCCTCTGCGGTATTGCTGCTGCTGTTGCTACCCGCTTCATCGCCCGAGTGGGTTTTGTTCGCGTCATCGTCACCGTCATCCTCGGCGTCGTCGTCGTCGTGTGGTGTGTGCAGCCCATGACTTGCTTGGCCTTCTTCCTCCTCCCTGACTTGCAGCAGCGCACGACGCCTCTTCTCAAAGGTCACAGCCTCCTCCTCCAGCTTGTTTACCAGCGCGACAAGAAACTCATGTGCGTCCTCTTGGTATCCCATGAAGAACTCCTCGTGAAAGAAACTGGCCAGCGCCGCCATACTCACACCGGAGTAGTACGGCTGTGGTCGGCCGGAGTCATACGGCGAGGCCGCCGTAATTTTGTTCAAGAGATATTGCCGAGTGGCGAGAGGAGTGTGTGGGTCGTTAACACGGCTCACGATGAGCTCCCGCTTCTGCTGCCTCGACACCAGCGCGGCGAGGGTCGTGTGAACAGTATTCACCGCACGGGGTGCGGAGACGTCCTCCAGCCCACCACCCTCCGTCGCGCCGTGCTCGCTCCCGTCGTCGTCGTCGTCATCCTCCTCCTCGTCGATGAGCATGTCCGCGTCATCAGGTGTGATGCGATAGCCGCAGCGTGCCTCCAAGGCAGCCATAATGGCCTCGTCTGCTGCACGCGCGGCCTTGCCCTTGGCACGCTTCACCTTCTTGCCTTCGGTCACGCGGTAACCACTCTCGACCGAGGTGACCCTCAGCGCGGTGCCGTGATAGAGTCTCCAGGCGAGAAGCAGTGGGGAGTAAAGCAGCCCTTCACGGAACGTCTCATTACGCAGGAGCAAGGTCAGCACACTGCACGCGTAGCAGTCATTGCCCACGTTGCGAAACCCGCTGTAGTCATCGAGGTGCGGCTCGGCAGGGTCGGTGCCGTGGAGGAACGAGGCAGGCTGGGCCGGCGGGGCCTGCTCCCACTCCGCCTTCACCCGCGCTGTCCCTGGTGAGAGAGAAACAGCAGCGGCAGCAGTTGGCGGCAGAGCAGGTGAAGTGGCTGTCGACGTCGCGTTCTCCTCATCACACGCGGCTGTGACTGTCTGCGGGGAGGGCGGTGCAGCGGGAAAACTCGAGTGCCATGGGGACCCAGGCGCAGGCGAGCTCGTCGGCGGTGAGCGTGAGGCCGAGGGTACTCGTCCATCTGCTAGCGTGGCGTTGGCAGAGGGTGGGAGCAACGGCCAGGAGCCCTCCCTTTCCTGACCTGCCTCGCCCGCTGTGCCCGTCAGGGGGGCAGCCTGAGACGCGCACAATGCGTCAAGGCGTGGGGTCTGCTCTTCTGATGGTGTTGGTGGCAGTGGTGGAGGTTGTTGTGAAAGCATCGGGGTGCCATGTCGCGAAGCCGCACGGGACAGGTGCTGAGGGAGCATGCCAGGAGACACGACAGCGCGGAAAGCTGGTCGCTGCGTGGCTGGCCCTGCGCCGCTCACGCAGCTGCTTGACGGGGAAGACGGCGAGGGCCTGGAGAAGGTCGTTACTGTGTGGGGTACGCACGATGCGGCGGTTTGAACAGACGGCTTCCCGTGCTGTGACGGCTGTGAATGCTGAGATGGCAGTGCATGGTGTGCGTCTCTGTCCTCGTCGTTGCCGCGGTGTGAGTCCTCTTCCTGCATGGTGGCATCCAGGCGTGCAGTGGGTGCCATCGGGGGCAGACCCCAGGGAGCTGCGGATAGGGGCCCGGCTGTCCCTCCGCACTCGCTGGTGCCTCTGTCTTCATCCAGTTGGAGACGATGAGCAGGGTAACGAGGTGAGTTCGTATCTGACCCCGCTCGTCTTACCTTCCCTTTCCGTCCTGACGCAGCCCTCCCTCCCTCGTGCGTTGCCGCCTCCGTCCGGCAGGTGTTCGTGCCAGGCGAGCGCAGAGATACCAGCGGCTGAATCACCGCAGTGTGGCCTCGTCGGTGAGGCGAGGACGTCACGCACAACGGTGGTGGACTTGCGGAGCGGCTGCCAGAGCGCGGACCATGTGTGTCAGAGACGTCTTCGTCGGAGCTGTGCCGATTGTCTTGCGCCTTGGCCACGATGCCATCGCGGTCCCTGTGCTGGGAGGGAGGCGAGTGCGTCGATCGCACACCTTGTGGAGAAGGCGGTGGTGCCGAAGCGGTGACGGGTTGAGATGTGCTGTGCGGCTTGCGGCCTGTGGATACGGAACGGTCGTGTCTGAGGTCAGGCTCTTCGCGGCTCTCGGAGCGCGAAAGAGGGGGTCGCTTCGCGGCAGGAGACGATGTGAGAGAAGGACGCCGAAGACCACCATCGACCGCCTCCAAGGGTAACTCATCGCGGTCACGCTTTTTCTGCGCCTCTAGCATGCGGCGTGCGCGACTCATCTAGGGAAGCAGCGAAGATGATTCACAATATGAGCAGAAGCGATACGTTGCAGTGGCAATAGTGCGCAGGGGAGGGGGAAGGGAAAACAGGAAAAAGAGAGGGAGGGGGCAGGCAGAGGCGAATCCGTTGTCGCTGTTGTGTAGAGGGGTCGAATGCTCGCTATTGTGTCTCTGCTTTATTTTCAAGTTGTACGTTTGCATTGCGTCGACGGGAAGTGAATCGGAGAGAAAGAACGAAGAGGGGAGCAGTGGACGAAAAAAAAATAACAGGTGAAAGTCAGAGAGCAATGAAGGCCAGAAAGAGGTAACAGGAGGAGGCAGAAGAGAGCCCAGCAAGGGGCGGGGAACCCATGACGGGCATCGCCACCACCAGACACACGAGTCCTTGTGGAGCAGAGAGCGGAATAATTCAATGTGAGACAATTGAGGAGACCTAGCAGTTTGATCTGAACGGTATGAGAGTATATCTTCGTCTTTTTTTTTTCTAAAAGAGTCGACGGCCTCAAGTGAGCTGGAAGTGAAGTGAGGGAGGGGAATTGGGAGATCAGCAAGGGGGAAAAAAAAAAGAGAAAAGAATCTAGAGAGAAGGAGAAAAATCTATAAATATCAAAATGTTCAAAAAAAAAAAAAAGGAGGCGAGAAGAACCAAAACAGGTCTCGGTTGAAGGCACACAACACAACAGAAAAAAAAAAGCCTTTCGGACGACTCACCCTCTCACGCAGACAAAATGAGAGCCTTGTGTGATTCACCGCTATAATTGAAGTACGGCTTCAGGCACGCAAAATGGCTCCAGTGCAGATGGCGCGTGATGAACAGCGTGGCAGAAACTGTGCGCGAGAGACAGCCATTCGTCTATCAGAGGAGACACCGTCGTCACCGTTATCGCGCCGCCGCCGCCGCCGTCAGGCCGTGCTTCCGCTGTGTCAGCCGTCCCTGTGCAGCAGCACAAGAACAGCGCCTTCGCATCCCCTTCAAACATCTCAGAAAGACAGCGTCCCAGCGCACCCAGCCCAGTCCATGCTGCCGCGTTCACGTTCAGAGGTAGTTTTTTCGCACACTGGCGCACGGCCGTCGCGACGCAGGTTTTCGCCTCCTCTGACCAACGCCGCCACGCCTCTGTCGCACGGCTGTGAGCCTGGTCTGTCGTGCCAGGCGAGAGCACGACGCGAATGGCCGCACGGCGGAACTGCCCACGTACATCGACGGACTCCACGGTGATCAGAACAACAGTACCGCCCCCCAGGCATGACTGGCACGACGACACAGAGGCACCCGGCATATCGAACAGTGCGGCGTCCTGCTGTGGGCCAAGGAGGCTATCACGTCGTCGCCATGCGTGTGCGAGTACTGCGTTGACCTGCTCAGATGATGTGACTGGAATGGCTGCGACAAGAGCGCCCGCCCCAGCAGTACCACTCTCTGGAAGAACTACCCGACCCGAGGCGCTATCCACAGACACCCGCGGCGTCTCAAAAAGGGACACAAAACTCTCCTCCACATTCGATCTAGAAACAGAGGGGTGTGCTGCGCCGACCAGAAGGTCAACGGCAGGGGCATCAAACAAGTCCGGTGGGCACAGCTGCGCGACAGAGAGGCGAACGCGAAACTGAACCCTTTCCTTTCGTATCACGGCGAGCACATCGTCGATAACGTCAGCAAGTAAACCTCCTGTCTCGGTGGACGCGGCACGGCTAGGGGCTGACCCACTGTGAGCGCGCACTGGGTACCCCGTGGTAGGCACAGCCGGCGGCAACCTGTTGACGCCGAAGAGTAACGCGTGTTGTGCCTCGGCACGTGACGGCCCAGCCACCCACACGGTACAACTCATTCCCTCCACAGCATCACATACCACAGCGAAAAGCACCGTGCGGAGCGGAGAGCGCGGGCACACGTCCACACGCGCAACCGCCCCTGTGCTCCGGTGCAACACAGGCTGAGCAGGAACGGAAACTGTTGGCGAAGGGTGCACCGCGTCAACGACATGACGAAGACCAGACGACGGTACTTGCAGCGTACATGCATCCACGACATGAACCACGTGTGCAACACGCTTCGCTTGCCCATCGCAGCCCATGCTGTCCTCGCTCTTCACCGCACCCGCACGTGTCTGCGTTTCTGGAGGGGGCTGTGGTACATGAAAGCGTCTCGCATCTGAGCTGAGCAAACTATGAGACGAAGAACAGATTGGCAGCGAAGATGGCGATGCAGCCCTGTCCGTCTTCTCTTCCCGGTGTGATGTGTGCAACAGCTGATCACGTGACGTGGCGTGGAAGGAAGGAGAGCCCGTGACACGGAGCAGACCGTCGTGACCTGCTCCGGTTGCGCCGAGATGCTCATGACGGTGCGCAGAGTCGTCGTCGTCATCGCGCATAAACACAACACACGCTTTCTGAACGCCCTTCAAATGGGCCTCCGTGCGAAGCAGCTTCGTTATGAGACAGCGCCACGACGCAATTTGCGCAGCGCGTTCTTCGAGCGTTTGCCGAAGACTATCTCGCATCTGGTTCAGACTCGCACGTCTTTGTCTTGCTTCATCAAGTGCAGTTTCAAGGGCGGTGACACGCTCGTCTGCGGCGGCGCGCTCGGCTTCAACGTGCGCAAACTTCGTGAGGTCTGCTTCCGTTTCAGCCTCCAGTGTATCGCACTTCGACATGAGTGACAGACGCTGATCACGGACAGCGTGCAGCATCGAGGGTGTGCTGGTGTTGATTTTTGTATTTTTGTTGTTGTTGTTTTTAGTGCCGCTTCGTCGGCTTTGTTTTGTTCGTTTCACGTGTGGTGCGTGTCCGTGTGCTGTGGTTGATGAGGATGAGGAGTGCAGGAGGCAGCGGTGACCACCCACCAAGCCAAAAAGAAGAAAAAAACGAAAGAAAAGCAAACTGATTTTTTAGTTTTGTGCCAACACGGTAAACGTGTGAGACACGTAAAAGACTAAGAGTGTGGAGAGTGTTAGTGAGATACGCGGGGAGAGCGGAAGGTAGGGGGGAGGAGCAATACTGTCATCCCGAGCTCTTCTCCCCCATTCCATGGGTGAAAGGTCAGAGGCTGCGTTCGGCAAAATCGGGCATGGCCGAAGATTTGTCTTTCCATTCTCCGCTTTTTTTTTTTGTTTCAGAGAATTGTGTGTACGAAGGAAAGCACTCGTTTGTCCACATGTGAAGAAAAGCGTCGAGCAAGTGCCTGTTTTGAGAGGAGAGGGTTAATTGTTTTGTTGCTGGTACTGCCAATGTTCAAATAGAAGCAATTAATTTGTGGGAAAAATAATCGCAGAGAAAGAAAGAAAGCGCCTTTGGGGTTATTAAGAAACTGGAAACAAAGATCGGGGATACACATCGGAGACAAAGAGAAAGAGTAATATTACGAATTTAGAAAAGGGGGAAGAAAACTGCTCGCAGACTCAAGTCAGCACTTCACTATATTTCGAAAATAACAGTCAAGTTAAACAATAAAAGACACAACGTGACAGATGTGCGTTTAGCGACGCAAGCACCGCGTTCAGTTGCCCCCCATGGGTTCACCAAAGGAAATCCATACGCCGCTGACACTGCTGACACTGTTGTTGTTGTTGTGTGTACGTGCCAATCAATCGCCTCGCATTTTTTTTTTTTTGATGAGGCATGCAAACATGGCGGTGGTTTAAAAAAAAAATCAAAAAAAAAAGTAGGGTGAAAGGAGAAAGAGAGACAGCCCTGTGGCGTGGTGAAGAGAGGGGGTATGATAATATTATTTTTGTCATTAGCCACTGGACTATCATTCCCCCTGGTCAGGCATAGCTTATAGCATCGTTATGATTCATCTTCCACTGTGGCTATCCTTCACCACGGTTCCGCTCTAACTCGTTAGACACGCGAGAAGAAAGAGGAAGCTGAGGAGGTTCGCTGCACGCGGGGGTCCTCCACAGCGCGATCACTACATTGGGTGACCTGGCGAAACGCGGAAACACCTGGCGGCACCTGCCTCGCGGTACAGGAGATGTCGATGCCGGTACAATTTGGAATAGGTACCAAGATGACAACAAGCGTCATTAGAATGCAGAAGGCAATCTGCACCAACCCCAAGTAGTACACTCTTGATTCTAAGAAAGATTCCTCGGAAACAAGCACCAGCACTGTGGAGGTAATGGTGGCGCAAAAGCAGACAACTGCCATGGCAAAGTAAGCCTTGCCGATGCGGGCGTCGCGAGTGCGGCGGTGCATCTCACGGTCAGCCGCACGCGCACAGACATCAGGGGAAGGAAGTTCACCGTCAGGACGCCTGGGTTGCACACAGCAGTACTTCTGTTTGTCGTACTCGAACGCAAGCAGTGGAGGTACCTGACTGTCAGCCAAGGGACTGGGGTAGGTGGTGTTCAGCACCACGAAGTCCCTCGAGGGCCGTGGTCGCACGTCACCGGCGGCACCTGCGCGCTCCACGTCATCATACACGCGGGCCTCTTCGTCGGTGACGCGGTAAGCAAGGGACACAATGCTGAGAGCACCGCCAGGAGCCTCGAGTACGGTATGGACAACGAAAAATGCATAGCAAAACTCTTCTGGTGGACAAAGATACGTGATGCTGAGGGCCAGTATGAAATTAAGGAAGAATATCGAAAAGCAGAAAGAACGCAAACCTATGTGGTTGGTGTACACGCGGCGCGGACAGCTCTGGTAGAGAACCACAAACGGCGAGGTGCGGTCTGTGTCGGTAGAAGTCGTCTCGCGCACTGAAAAGAGAGACAACGGAAGGAGGAGGCAGGGTACAGCGGGGTGTGAAGAGCACCAAAGGTAACGCTGCACACACAAGTCATACACACGCGAGGCAAGGGTCGGGGGAGGGCGAGAGGTGGAGGTTGGGGAGGGATAGCGGGGAGCAGTGGCAGTCTCACGTACATTAGTGCACGCGTGGCACAGCGCCGATCACAGCAGATTCGTCAGTGCGCGCATTCACTGTCCATCACTCACACATCACAGTGCACAATACTCGGTAACGCACTTGCGAGCGCAAGACAGCGCCGAGATGCACAGCTCGCAAGGGACTGGGGGGAGGGCAACGAGCAGCAGCATTGGGCTGCGTGAAACAGCGACAGAAACAAGAGAGTTGATGGTGACAACAGGAACACAAAGGAAAAAGAGAGAAAGAAAAAAGAGAAAAACAGTTGGGGGCACAAAGGCTCAAGCATTAAACTAAATGAGAAAAACAAAAAAGGGGGGGGCACAGAACATGAGCAGCCACTGGCTCGAAGTTGGGTGAAGAAACAAGGTAGCACACTTGGTGCTGAACGCATCCGGTGAGGCAACGCTACGTACGAATCAAAGGCAGAGCAACTACTTTATAGCCATCAAGGTGCACACAAATAACAGTGTGTGTGTGGGCCCACGCAGCCCATGTCAGAGCCGAGAGCGCGGCCAAGTCAAAGGGAGTAAAAAAAAAAGGAGACACAACGTGCAAGCAGCGCCGACCTGGATGGCCCTCACCTATTCACATGTACACACAGCTCAACGCAGCACACAACAGGCGGAGAGGAGGGGAGGGGGAGAGAGAGAGAGGCGGCGTCACAAGTGTCCCTGGAAGCGTGATGAAGACTCCGTGCGGCTGTGCGTGGCGTCGCTGCTCGTGTCCTCGCCAACAGCTGGTGCCGTGGCGCCGTGGGGGCCACACGCTGCACTGGCGCAGGCACCAACACCGTCAGCAGCCGGTGGCGTCGCTGTGTGGGGGGGCGGAGTGTCGTCTCTCATAAACCCTCCCCACACCCACGCATCACCGCCGGTCTTCCGCTTATCGCCGTTGACGCTCACCTCAGTTTCAGCAACACGCGCCTTGGCAGGGGAGTGTTGGTCAGCTAACGACCACGTGTCAGCGGTGGGGGCGTCATTCGCCAATCGGGCTCCATCACATTCAGCGCGCTCGCGTGCCTCGAGCTCGTCCAGCGGTGGGCCCGGGAGCGCGGCCTGGTACCGCGGTGCTGCATCTGCCTCCACGAGATGACCAACGCCTCCAGCAGACTTGCGGAGCGACGCAGAACCAGGCGGCACAGCCCGCACATGACAAGAGATGTCAATGCCAGTGCCGGGTCGGATGGGTACGGTGATCGCGGCGGCAGTCATCACAACACAAGCTACAGACAATATGGCTATCCTGTCTTCTAACGGTATGGTGAGGAGCTCATATGAGAGACGATAGCGTTGCAGAGCGTCTAGAGTCAAGACAAAAACGGTGGAGATGAGCGTCACTACAGAGCAGACAACTGCCATGGCGAAGTAAGCCTTCCCGATGCGGGCGTCGCGAGTGCGGCGGTGCATCTCACGGTCAGCCGCACGCGCACAGACATCAGGGGAAGGGAATTCACCACCGTCATCACGGCAGGGCTGCACGCACCAGTAATCTTGCTCATCGTA
Organism: Wallacemonas sp. 195SL; assembly: GCA_030849605.1. Lineage (NCBI taxonomy): Eukaryota > Euglenozoa > Kinetoplastea > Trypanosomatida > Trypanosomatidae > Wallacemonas > Wallacemonas sp. 195SL. Next base: position 15,507 of record JASANS010002243.1, on the reverse strand, counting down.
CTCGAACATGAACAACTGGGGTGGTGCGGCAGACTCAACAGGACTACGATCGGCTTGGCGGTTTGCCATTCTGGAACGAGCTATCTGCACCTGCACGTCGCCAGCCGCACCGGCACGCTCAATGCCATCACGCACGCGGGCTTTTTCATCAGTGACGCGATAAACAAGGGACACAACAGCAAGCGTGAGGCCAACACCATCAAGAACTGTGTTGATTATGAGAACAGGAAAAGAGGACAGTTCTCGACGGAATGCAAAACAGCTAATAAAGGCTGTCAGAAAGCCGTAGAAGAAAAACAATACACAAAGGGAACGCAAGGCTGTGTGGCGAATGTACACGCTACGCGGACAGCTCTGGTAGAGAACCACAAACAGCGAGGTGCGGTCTGTGTCGGTAGAAGTCATCTCGCGCACTGAAAAGAGAGACAACGGAAGGAGGAGGCAGGGTACAGCGGGGTGTGAAGAGCACCAAAGGTAACGCTGCACACACAAGTCATACACACGCGAGGCGAGGGTCGGGGGAGGGCGAGAGGTGGAGGTTGGGGAGGGATAGCGGGGAGCAGTGGCAGTCTCAAGTACAACAACGTGCAGTCCACCTCTTTCGGGCACTGATGATACCGGGGAGACAAACACCAAGACGCACAGCTCGATCAAGATAAGAAAAAGACTGGCAGGCGCACAACTAGCACGCGGTTGTTGCTGGTGACATATATATATATATTTTTTTAGTACACACACAGTGATGGTGCTGTGAGCAGCTTCCTGCGTTTCATACATGTATTGTTGTTTGTGGTGGTGTCATCGCTGTTGATCGGTGTGTGTGTGTGTTTTGCGATGACAGTCACAGAGTGATTTCGGGTCGCGTTTGTGGCTCCTTCGAAGCAAAAGGAAAAAAGAAAAGAAGAAGAGCAAGAAACTGTGGATTTGGGGAGCAAACGACAACAGGCGCTTTCCTGTTTTTTTTTTTTTTTAGTTTATGACAATAGCGACACAATCACACGCAATCCAATCTAAAACAAAGCACAGAAAGGAGAAAAAGAAAATCGGAAAGAAACAAAAGGATAGAATGGCAGTCAGCAACGGAGGAGGAAAGGAAAAAAAAAGTAATGAGGAGAGCAGTCTTTGCAGGGCTAAGAAGTTTGAATCACGTTAGTGACACCGACTTTGCTTGTGTGTGTGTGTGTGTGTGTGGCCTGGATATTACCTGGTGTTTGGTTGTCTCTTTGCCTCTTACCGCATCGCCACAATACGGCGCACCTCACTCAGTTCTGTCTTCTCCGCAAGACCGTGCACAGCCATCTCAGACACAACCTGGTCCGTCACGCACAACGCACAGCACAAAGACGCGAAAAAGTCCTGCCATGACGATCCCATCAAGCGGTACCGCAGGCGCACCAAATAGCGAAGCCGCCAGCTGTACAGCGCGGTGCCGAGGCCCATATAGCAGCACCCGAAGGGACACCAGCCAATCGAAAAGGCATCGAATGTCAGCATGACAGCTATCGTGTGGCAGTAATGCCCATCTCGACCGAAGAAACACTCACAGCAGGTGCGGGTAGGGTAGCGCTGGCGCTGACGTTCCTCTTCGAAGAGGAGTGCAGTGCTTTCCGCGATCGTACAGCGGGTGCAGAAGAGACGACGAAAGAAGTAGTCGTAGCGAGGCGATGAAGAAGACTTGCGCGCGGCCCGGTGACGGGCTTCTGCGGCGCCTTGTGCGTCGATGGGAGAGATCGTGGAGCCCCACGAGTGCTGGTCACGATAAGACAAGGTGCCGTCATCATGGTACTCACCCGTCGTTCCAAATTGCGAAGAGAGTGGGTTCTGAGGCGCCCTTGTTGTTGTTGTTGTCGCTGTGATCGTTGGTACGGTGTGGGCGGTGGTGACCGCGCGACGCTGACGCGATGTATCGGTGCTCGCCCGAGCAAGCGTGGTGTTCTGCGCCTGCTGCTGTTGTGGTGCCATGGCAAGCAGGTCCTCCAGCTCAACGCTGTTCGGTGACATATTGAGCAACGCACGCAGATTCTGCTGTTGCCTCACACGTTCAGATGGGCCCGTCCAGTTTGGTTGCAACGCACAAGCGGAGCTCGTTGCCGATGTGGTGATCGCGAGCGCAGGCGGCATGTGCTGGGGGCGACAGCACAGGCCAAAGTAGAGCGGGCACCCACAAAGTGGCCCCGCCCACGCGTCCTTGTCAAGAACAGACGTCGTGACGAGCAGCGGTGGTGTCTCGAGCACGACGCGACTGCGATTATGAAAAGCCTCGTGTAGCTGGCGTTTCAGGGGGTTTTGATTGCGCGCGACAACAGCGGCGTCAATGAGAGGAAGGTCAGCGTTCCCATTCTCCTCCGCCCCACCCCTATCACCGGCATTGCCAAGGCGGTACGCAGCCATTCGTATCCCACCGATGCGGACGTGCGTGAGCTGAGATTGAGGCGGCAGCTCCGCCTGGCTCATCAAGCTGCGGCGTCGGGGTGCGTGGGGTGTAGGGAGGGCTGGGGTCTCCTCCGAAGCCTCTTCCGCCTCCACAGCCTCGCTCTGCGCGCCGCGACCCGCAACAACTTGGCGCAGATCTGCATCTGCTTCAGCCGCTTCGGCCGGATAAATCAATCTGTACATCGGCGTGCGAGGCACGGACGGGCGCCGGTTGGCCGCTGGCGGCACGACCTCACGTCCGCTCATGAAAGTTCACAACTGACGTGAATTGGAGCCTTGAAATGAAAAAAAAAAGTTTGAACCGGCACACACCAAAGAGGCGACTTGTGTTTGATCCTCCAATTTTGTCTTGGGTAATGTGTGATTCCTTGTAGCGTTTTTTTTTTTTTGGGACGCGTTGAACGCCTCTGCTCGAGATGTTTGAGAGGTACGAACTGTGGGTTTGAAGAGGAACAGAAAACAAAAATAGGCTGTTAACTGCGTGCAGTTCTCTTATGCTGTACTCATGCTGCGGTGATTGCAACAAAAGATGAACAGTAGAAAAGAAAGAAAGCACAAACGAGAAAGAAAACAGGAAAAAGTGGCAAGGGTGGAGGTCGTTGAGATATGCGAGAGTGAACCAAAGAAAAAAAAAAGAGGGAGTCCGAGAAGCGGGAAAAAAAAGGGGCCGCTGCGATGAGGTGCAGGTAGTACGAGCGAACAAGACGCACGGACTGCAGTGAAGCTAATAGCGTCGCTCGGTAGGTCAAATCGTACAAGAGGAAGAGTGGCCGCAGCAGCTGCCGTTTCACTCATTCATGTCAAAGCACCGTACTGTGGTTCGACACGGTGAGCACTCCTGTGTATGCGTGTGTGTGTGTGAGAGAGAGAGAGAAAGAATGGGGAGTCTCCAGGGTGCTGCTGTTGTCTTTTGCGTTGGCGTTCAGCTAGCACAAACTCGTCTGCTGCATAGCATGATCATAGCATTTCTTCGTCTTTGGTTCAAGTACCCAGAACGAGAGTGAGGCTTCGCGTTTATCATTGAGAAGAGACACACGGGGAATACGCAATTTGAAAACAAAGCACACAAAAAAAAAGGATAGCACTCGAGTGCCAAAGCCCAAGATCGGTGTGAGAATCTCGGCAGCGTGTTCTCTTTTTGTTTTCCTTTTCTTTTTCCTGTTTTGGAAAGAGAAGAGCGTGGCTTTATGGCATTGTTGTGAAACAAGAACAGAAAACAATATCCCGCAGCTGGTCACTTAGCATCATCTGGCTCAATCACGTCATGTGTGTGTGGACTTTTCTTTTCTTTTCAGAGGATCCTCTTCTTGTTTTTTCCGCTCTACGGTGTTGACGTGAGCCTCCGCCTACTCGTCTCGAGCTCTTCTTCGGTGGGAGAGGGCAGAGCGCTGACCACCATGTCATCTGTCTCCGTCGGTAGTACCGGCGCGAGCAGTGTGGCGGCGATGTCAGATGTGCTGGCGGCGCGTGTGTAGACATCCTCCTCCTCCTCCTCCTCGTACCGATCTTCGTACTGCTCCTCCTCGTCACGCTGCCAGTCTCCGCGGTCAGACAGGGCTTTCTGAAACAGCACCTCTTCATTCATCTCCCGCGCACCCGTGTGGGTGGTTGGGGGGGAAGAAGAGGAAACCGTGGAGCCGTGGTGTGGCTCTGTCGCGCCGGCTGCACCCGTCTTTGTGCAACGGCCTGCCACAACGGCAACGCCCGGTGCAGGTAACAGGCCTTTGCCCGCTGTGCCAGCCAGGGGAGAAGCAAACGTCGCGCCCTTCCTGCGAGCACCATGTGATTCGATTGACCGAGAGCCACCGTCCTTGCCGTCCCGCTTCAGCCGGCGCTCGGCCTCCTTCTGCTGCTGATCCTGAAGTCTACGTCGTTGCTCCTTCTCGTGAAGGCGCTGAAGGTGGGTTGATAACGGAATGCCAACAAGGCGCACGGGCTTCACAGCAGGCTCACTTGTGTGATCGCGGGTCTCCCCCTGTGCTGCCGCCTCGCGTTCGCCCCTTTCGTCTGCACGCTGTGGCGTGGTCATGGCAGCCGGGAACACGGCCTTGTTCCAAATCGAAGGGCTCCCCGGCACAAAGGGCTCGACGACGTCCTCCACGTCGATCTCATCACAGGAGGAGGCAGCAGCTCGGGGTGTTGTGGCGGTCTTTGTCTTGGTGTTCGTCGTGGTGGTCGGCGGCGCGCTACGCGTGATCTGCGTGCCTGGCGTGGTGGCAGAAACGACAGTGGCTGTGGTCGGTGCTGCGTCCTTCGACGCGGAAGCAGAAGGTGCTGCGGTGGTCGCCGCGGTGGTGGTCGTTGCCTTCGCCACAACAGTACCCCACCAACGCGAGAGCTTACCGGTCACAGACTGCGGTGACTGGTCCGTGTTGTCCTCCACACGCGCACCGTTCACGGCAGAGGCAGAGGTGCAGGGCGGCGGCGTGACAGGTACCGCAGCACGTGTTGGTGTTGGGGAGGATGCGGTGGCCGCTGCGGCGGGTGTGGCTGGTGTCATCGCGTGCCGGACACTCGGCTTGAGGTCCCGCTTCGTGGCGATCACGGCGACGCCTTGCACGCGGCCCACACCGCCTGGCTCCGGCGTCGCGCCGCTTCCTTGTGTGCGCATGCCATCTGTCTGTTCCACGCCCACTACGGAAGGTCGCCGTGTCGTGGTCACCTCAGGATTTGAGAGAGACGGGGGCGGCTCGTGCAGGTCGAGCAGCACCGCCTCAGGCACAGGAATCGTCCCGTCAATGGGAATTGCCGTGTTGACGAGTGAGATAGCTGCTTTTCCGGTTTTGGTGTAGATAGAGGTGACGACGGGGAAGAGATAAGGGCCGATGGAGGCCATCAGATCTTCGTTGGTGAGGTCGATCTTGCCCTCGAGCGAGGCCGCGACCGTGTTCGAGACCGCCGCCGACGCCGTGGTGGGGGACACCGCGGGCACCACCTTCGTCTCGCTCTCGCCTGGCGACACCGCCGACGCGGTGGTGGGGGGAAATGGTCTTTCCGGCGCATCCCTCTCCGACATTGTGGTCGGTGTCCTCATCGGCTCACGGTAGCCAGGCACAAGGCTGTGATAGAGCTGAGTGCTGTTCAATGGCGAGCCTCCCACGGCACGTGTCGTAGCAGCCATATCCGCAAAGGCGGTCACGATAGCGGGGAAGAACGCGGGATGGAAATAATGGCCCATGCTCTTAAAGACCAGCAGCCGTGAGTGAGGCAGACACAGCGCGGTGCGATAGCCGTGAATAGGCGGCACCACCACATCCTGGGCACCGTGGATGACCAAGGCGGGTATCGTCATCTTTCGCAACACCGCATCACGGCTCTCGGTGCGACGGAGTGCAGCGGCTTGGCGAACGAGTCCGGCACTGTAGCTGCTGCGCTCGAGTGACATGAGGTAGCGGCTCTTCAAGTACGCCGCGTCCACGGGAAGGGCGTGAGTGAGTAGGTGTCGCAAGGATTGCACGCGGAAATCGAGCAGTGCGTCGATGGTGCACCCTTTCGGCGGCTGACGGAGCATCCACAACTTCACCCACATCTGCGGGTCTGGCAGATCTTGGCCATTGGTGGACGACATGAGGCTTGTGAGGCTCATAATGCGGTGAGGCGCGAGAATGGCGATGGTTTGCGCGATGGCGCCGCCCATACTAATGCCAAACACATGCGCTCGTTCAATGCCAAGGGCATCGAGCAAGGCAAGTCCATCCCTCGCCATGCTCTCGATCGAATACGGCAATCTCTCGCCAAAGAAGTTCGCCCATTTGTCGGGCAGCAGCAAGCGCGGCCCCACGACACTGCCGATTTTCTCCACCTTGGTCGAGTGCCCAATGTCGCGATTGTCGTAGCGCACGACGAAGAAGCCCGCTCGGACCAGGTCTTCGCAGAACGTCTCATCCCACGCGTAGAGCTGCATGTTGAGGCCACAAACGAGCAACACAACGGGGTGGCCTGCTTTGGGGTCGCCAAAACACTGGTAGCAGAGCTCGATCGGGATGCCGCTACTCTTACAATCTCGCACGTACGTCACGTGCTCTTCACTGCGGGGTACACTGTGTTCGAGAGCAGGGGAGGTATTCAGTTCAGACGAAGCCACCGCCGATGCAGAGTGGGGGAGGCTGGCGGACATGAGAGCGCCACCTTTTCCTTTTATGTAGTTTGCTTTTTGTGTGTTGTTTTGTTTTTGCTTGCGAGGTCTTCTCCTTTCTCTCTCTCTGTCAGTGCGAGGGCACTGGGGCTACTAAAGCGGCGGAAAGGACAGTAAGGGCTCAGCGTAGATCCAGCACAAGATCCAACACTTTTCAAAAGGAAGAAAAAACGATAGAAAAAAAAAGTGTCGCCCAAGGTGAGAACCGTGCAGAGACGACAGTAATTAAAGCGCAAGCTGCTGTAGTGCCTAGGTCAATTAACAAGATGAATCACGGCGCGGTAGAAAAGGTGAAAGCGAAAAAGAAAAAAAGAAGAAGAAAATGGAAGCAAAGGGAAAGGGTGGGTGTGTTCTCGGCGCACGAAACGATAGAAGCAGTCTGTGACGCAAGGGGAAAATGAAATAAAAGCAAACGGGGGCACAATTCTTTTAAAAAAAAAAAAGAGGTAGTAGTGTGTTGTGTAATACGTGCTGGCTCGTCGTGCGGCCAGATCAAATCACAGTAGCGTACCTCCCTGTTGTTGTTGTTGTTTAAATTCTGGTTTTGATTCAAGTATTAGTACTAGTAGTAGTGTGGGGGTTGCGTGTGGCCGTCTGTATTCCTTCTAAGAGGGAAAGAAAGCACAGATAAGAGAGCGTAAACAAAGAAGCACAATGGATGCTGAGGAGCGCAACCAAAACTAAGAATAAAACCAGAAGTAAGCCCTCAGTTGAAGTGCAGATTAGCTGCTCAAGCTGGTGGTGTTACGTAGTGAACCAAATCTGTCATGGATTCGTTGTATTTTTTTTTTTTGGTGTGTGTGCGAGTCAAAGAGAGAAAAGGACAGGGCAGCAGTGTGGAGATGAAGAAGGCACGCATGCGAGTAATTTCGAATCACTTCCAAGTCGTGGACTGGGGGCGGGGGAAACACAGTCAAGGGCTTAGCATCGCGATACGCACATGGTGAACCTCAACAAGAGCCTAGTTTCTGGCGCGACGGTTCGCATGTTTTCGTGTGTGTGTGTGTGTGTGTGTGTACGGTGTGTGCTTTTCCTTTTCTTGATGTCAACTGTATCTGCGTTATCACGGAGACAGCCCCAGTCGTGTCAATGCGCGAATTCAGCGAGTGAGCAAAGTGGTGAAAAAAGAGACGAGCAGATTGGTACGACACATCACTTTTTTTTTCTTTTTTTTTTGGTTCGTCTGAGTCTTATTGTACTGTTGCTGTTGCCCCGCTAGTCGCTCTTGTTATCACCTTTCGGTTGGGTTTCTTTTTCTTCTGGCCGCGCGTCGAGACACACCATGATAAACATATGAGCTGACAGAGCCACAGCAAAAAGGTGAACTGGGGTTTTTCTTTTGTTTAGAAACAAAATAAGAAGAAGGGCAACGACAAAAAAAAACTAAAAAGAGGGGCGGCGGTGGAGGTGAGCATGTGAAACAGTTCGGGTGAATGAAAAAAAAAACTGGTGAGGAATGCGATAGAGAGCTCTTTGGGGTACTTGCGTTCATGAAAAGCAAGGGCAAAGAGGAAGAAAAAAAAAATGCATGCGCCACTAACCCCACACACGGAAGAAGAGTATTGGGTTCTTGTTTAAAGCAACACGGAGGGTAAGTAGAATTGTGGGATGCCGCTAGCCGTCAAAAAGAGAGAGAGAGAGAGATGGCGCCTATGCAACCTGCAAGCAAGGTGTGGCGAACGAAATCATCCGGTCATGCACACAGAACACGAGCAGCCATACTTAAATCTCCTCAAGAGACTCCGCCTTGCGTGCGTTGAGCACGATCTCATCCGACAAGGCCTTATACGCATCCGATGTAAAGTAGTGGCCCATGTCAGGAAGGATCACCAGCTTGGCACCCGCCAGCGTCTTCGCCAGCTTCTTGCCGTTCTCAACAGGGATAATTGGGTCCGCGCCGCCGTGGAGGATGAGAATGGGAATGTCGCTCGTCGCAGCACTTCGCCCCCTGCGCGCGGCTGCGGTAGCCGCCGCGGCGGACGCGGTGCCGTCTGCGGTGGCAGTGTGTGGTTGTGAATCAGTCCCCGCAGCGGGAGCGGTGATGGCGTTGCCGTGACCTCCAAAAACACTCAGCGCCCAGTGAAAGACATCTTTGGCAAGTGCCATGTAGCCGGAGCCACGCACCGGCACGAGACGCAGTCGCGTGCGTGGGTTAACCTTCTCTCGTAGTGCCGCAGTGCGATCACCACCGCGGGCGATGGCTGTCAAGTGGCGTGCGTGGCCCGCCTCGTAGTTGCAGCGGGTGTGTGTGAGCACGAGACCAAGACGGAACTCATAGCGGGGAAACTCGTAGTTGCCAACCAGCATGCTGAAGAAGCGCTCCTTCTGGTTAATGACCTCCTCCACGCTATCATTCTTGGGCCTGTCCAGCAGTCGCAAGAGTATGTGCGGCTTTGGTAGCGGCACCCCGCTCGAGGTCGAGAGAAGGCAGAGACTACGCACACGGTCGGGGTGGTTCAGAATCATCTCCTGCGCGATCATGCCGCCCATGCTGCACCCCACAATGTGCGCCGCCTCCACGTTGAGGTGATCAAGCAAGCCTATCGCATCGGCAGCCATGTCCTTGAGCGTGTAGGGTGCCTTGCCCTCTCCGATAGACAACCAGCGAGGGAGGCCGAGACGCAGAATGAAAGGGGCTTTGAAACCGTCAAAATGCGTGCTCAATCCCACATCGCGGTTGTCGTAGCGAATCACAAAGAAGCCCTGCTTGGCGATGCTGTGGCAGAAGCGAGAGTCCCAATACGGAGCAGGGCAGCCCAGGCCCATGATGAGCAGCAGGCACGGGTTCTTGGCATCGCCGTACACGTTGTAGCATATGGTCACCTCCTTCCCAGTGCTACCGCAGCGGCCCACGGAGGCGAAACGGTCTTCAGGAGGAGGGGCCCAGAGCTTCGTGCAGAAGGCGCGATCGGCATCAGACATCGGTATGCCGTCATACGGAGACGATACCTTTGAGTTGGGCATGGTGCGTACAGGTGCACTGTGAGAGGCAACGAATGGTCTATCTTTTGCTTTATGTGTCGCTATGTGGTTGTTGTTGTTGTTTTCAATGTTTTGAACTGTTGTGATGCCAGGTAAATCAGAGTGTAAACAAAAAAAAAACTGCGAGCAACAGAGTCAAACAGAATAGGAAAGAGATAGAAGTGTGTGAACAAGAAAGGGGGATTGTATCAAGACAGAATACATTCTTTAAAGGCGGAAACTCTCAGCATCAGGTTGCACCGAGACAGCGAGTAAATGAAAAAGCAATAAAGACTCCTCATAAGGGTAAAGAATGAACCATGAGCATGTCGTTGCCTCAGCAAAATGTCTTTTTGCCGTGATGCGCAAAGCGAGAGAAAGCGAGAGAGAGAGAGATGGTTATACTACTCCAAAATCTCAGTGAACAGTCGCACCGACAAGAAAGCGAATGGCAAAGATTGATGAGAAAGGCGCACACGGCTAATTACACGTCTCACGTTACCGCGTCAGGAATACTCCTCTTACGTCATGTCATTCTGCTCAACTAGTGTTTTTGTGTTTCTGGTCATATATATATGTATATATATATATATATATATATTTCGTGTGGTATGGTGTCTTGTGTGTCTTTTTTTTTCTTCTTGACAGATACAAGTAGCAGCAACGATCACAAGTTTTGTGCATTGAGACGCTGAACTCGTTGCACATGTGTATCTGCATGTCTGAACTAGAAGCGCACACGCCCAGAGTAAAAAGGGAAGGGGAGTCACCCATTGTCGCCCACGTGTTGCGTGTCCAAAAGGAGGGCGGGGAGAACACCATGCAACGAAATTACAATAAATAAAGAAACAAATAAATAAAATATATATATAAATATTCTTTATCTTTTGACTCCTCATACATACAAGCACCCGTGTGTTTGTACTTCAATCGCGAAAAGACAAATCCGTCGTAGAGGAACAAAACGGACTCATAATGGCAACATACAAAAAAAAAACGATCTCGCGCTTCTCGTGAAAGCACAGCGTCGAACCCAGTGAACACTCGCACTTGTCATCAGGTGCACAAGATCAAGTATTTTGAAAGGATCTCCACAATCTAGCAATCCAAAAAAAAAAAAGCAAGAGAGGGAAAATGACGCGCGTAATAGGAGAGCCAAAAATATGGGAGATGCGTCACAAATGAGCGTTACGGGGAAGCGAAGGCACGCACGTGTGTGCCTTAAAGATGCGACCGCACGGTTGGAGAAACAGATGGCGACGCACGCGCCCGCTCGCCTTCGACCACGACGCTCTTCACAGCTTTGAGAATCTGCTGGCGGTACAGGGGTGCGATCACGTGACCACAGCCGTCCAGCATCGTCACGCGGCTGCCACGAATGCAGTCGGCCAGCTCCCGTGCGTTCTCAGGTGGGCAAATGGGGTCTTTCGTGCCTTGAATGATCACCGTTGGCACGTACCGTGCGGAGGAAGGGACGCCTGGCTGGCTGGTGATAGCCCGGCGCAGAGCGTCCCCGCGTGGGGCGGCGTTCAGAATCGCCACCACTTGACGCCCGCTGCCTATCACATACAAGCTCCGCTGGAACGCCCGCTCCATCTGACGCAAGGTGCGGTCACGGTCGAAGCCGATCTTCTCCTTATCCCCGGCGATGGTCTCGAGAAGCTTTGTGAGTGCTTCGGCGTACATGTGCGCACGCGCTGCATCACGCTCCTTCTCGAGCCGCGCCTTCTCGGCAGGGCTCGAGGCGGCCTCGATAAGGGGCCTGTACTTGGCGAAGATTGACGCGCGCGGGGCACACCGGATCATGGAGAGCATCGACATCATCGATGGCCACTTGACGCCGTGCGTGTCACTCGTGTGTGAGGCGAAGAGCGTCATGCTCACAACACGCTCAGGTGCGCGTATAGCCATGCACTGCGCTATCACGCCACCGATACACATCCCAACAAGGTGCGCCGCGCGTACGTTGAGGGCATCCATCAGGCCCAGCACGTCCTTCGCCATGTCCTCCACACGGTAAGTTTCTGGGATGACCTTCTTGCCAGGATTCAGCGCCGCGTACGCGAATCGGAGGTAATCCGGGGCGTGTGCGCTGTGCTTCTTGGTGTCTGGGCCACTCGGAGTCACAGCAGTCGCGCCGCCTCGACCACGACCACGACCCAACATGTTGGAAAAAAAAGACGTCACGGAAGGGGAGGAGTCCTCGCGTGAGTCACTTTCGTGCTCCGGCACATCATGCCTCGTGGCTATCGTCGCCTGTGACGGTGCGTCATGGCCTGTGATGTCATCCTGGTCCTCGTTGCCGTCGTCGAAGTGGGTGCTGAGGCCGACATCGCGATTGTCAAAACGAATAACGCGGTACGGGCCTGAGTGAGCAAGTGTGCTGCAGAAGCGATCGTCCCAAAACTGGCCCGGCGAGGCGGCACCCATGATGAGAATGATCACGGGCAGCGGAGACGCAGCTGCACCGGTGGCGAAATCTTCGACAGTCGGGCGTTGCGCAGTGTCACTTTCGCGCACAACACCGGGAGGCAGCGTTGCGGCCTCGCTGCCACCGACGAACTCGTTAAAACACAGCCGAATGGGTTTTTTCGTGTACTCGCACACGCCGACGTCGGCGAACATATCTTTGGGATGTTGAACAGTTGGAGGCTGCATGGGTGCGATGACGTATATGTTTGTGCTACGGTGTTGTTGTTGTTATTGTCTTGCCGTGCCGTTTACAATCAAGGAACTAAAACAAACAAAAAATGAGTTTGCTGAGATGAACAGAAGCAAATGAAGACTACACAGAGGGGTGAGGAAAATCAATGCACCAACGGGAATGAGGACGAGGCGATTCGATGGCTGATGTTTGCGTGATTGTGTGATATTCTCGTTTCCTTTTCTTTTTGTTACGCAACAGAAAAAAAAAGTTTCTTCGTGTATTGAACAGCGTGTTTAAATGTATAAAAGAGGTGCATTGTGTAAATGCGAAGAGGAGAGGAAATCTTAGGAACGGTGATTGGAATGTATTTTCAAACTTGGTCATTGTCTCTCCTGCGAATGTCTCTATTTTCTTCCCACTACGCGTCTATCCGTGTCACTCTCTGAATGACACGTAGATACACATGTATGTGTATTTCCGCTTGAACGGGAAAAGAAAAAACAGCTCATCGTTTGTGAATATCTCAGTGAGGTCATGCTCAACAACACACTCGCAATTTGACAAGAAAAGGTATGCTAGACACGCCAGCAACGGCGTCGTCAGTCATAGCATCTTGTCGTGCGTGGCCAAGAGCGAAAAAAAAAAGACGCTTGTGTCTTGTTTTCGTCTTTTGTTTTTTTTTTTGTGCATGTGTGTGCGTGTGTAGAACGGTGACAACCATGGAACTAATTGGGCTGCTGTTGTTGTTGTTGTGTTTACTTATTTGTTTGGTTTGGTCGTGGAATCACCGCAGCGCAGATTCATCGTTGCAATTCATGTATCCTGCAAGACAAAAAGAAACAAAAAACGGACAAAAAGAGCTTTTCGATGCACATAGAAACAGTTCGCAATGGGCGGACTTTTGACTTAACTCGTGTTTGTGTGTGAGAACAGCACGTATGCGCACAGCGCGCAAACAAACAAACAAACAAACAAACAAAAACAAAAACAAAAAAGCGTAGGAACATGGGAAAATATGCAAAAATCGTCTTTTCGTGGCTGGCAAAGCACAAAACAAAAACGCGTAAGAGATTGCGATACCGTTGTATGTTGAATGGTGTATGGGCGACAGACAAGAATCAAAGGAAATCACAGAAATGAACAAAAAAAGGCAAAAAGAAAAGGGAAAAAAACATCAAAATATATAAAATGTAAAAGCAGGTTGGGCATATTCGTCACAAGAAAGATGAAGGTGGTTAAAAACGGAAAGCCCCATCATCCATTCTATTCCATTCACGTTGGTGTGTGTATTATTGTTTATGCTCCACAGCACTACTGAGCTGTTTTTTTTTTAACCAATGTTAATCGTTGCAAGTTTAGTCAATTTCGCACATACGTTTTTATTTGCAACAACAACGGTGGTACATCGAAGCACAAACAGATGTTCAGATTACCACAAATGATGAGTAGCCAAAGAAACAAGTTGATGTGCTAAGACATACGACGTGAAACAGAAGCAAGAGAACGGATTTTGAAAATGGGGTATCGCGATCTTTTTCTTTCTTGCTTTTTCAAACCTTCTTTACCCAGATAAGATTTAGCATTGGCAAATACCTCTGTACAAACGGTTGCTTCGCGACAAAAAAGAAAATAAGAGCCCATTTACAACTAGATATATATATATATATTCGTGAGTGAACACTCACAGGCTTGTGTGTGTGTGTGTATCTGTTGGTGTTGCTGTTGAGATTTATCAATGAATCTTATCTCAGTGCTCACTTCTCATCCTTCTGTATTTGTTTTCTTATTCGGGACAAGTCGCAAAGCATTCTCTGAATGTAAACATCATGAGTTCACATAATTGTAGAGTCAATGTGATTTGCTTGTTTGTTCGTGTGTTTCTTTGTTTGTTTTTTGTTAAGCTTCGATCTTCTCTTCTCTTCTAGTATGCACAAATAAGAAAGGAAGAAACAGGTAGATATATCGACTTTGAAAACGACGGGGTAAGCGCTGTTGGAGAAAGCAACAGAGGAAAGGTATGTTATTTAGGAAAAAAAAGAAAATGGGGAGTAAACTTCCTTCAACACAAACTGATTTTATCCTTTGCACGTGTGAAGACAAAAAGCAACACCAGGCGCCGCAGAAGCGGGGCCAAAAGAAAAGTAACAGAAAAAGTTGCAGCCACCAACATCACGGAATGCAAGAAAAAGGAAAACAGATTTTAACGACGAGGCGGATATTTAAAAAAAAAAAAGACACAGAGTTGGGCACATAAAGGAGGTAAAGAAGACAGAGGAGAGAGACAGAAAAAAAAAAGAAGAGAGAGAGAGACTGGCAACCATCGGGAGTAAGAAAACCAAAATCAACAACAATTAAGCACCTGATAAATACACGCATACACGCATACACATACATCAACAATACATACGTGAGTGACCAATGAGGTTCAGAAAACACAGTGAGAGAAAAAAACGAGAACACTCTTTGGCAGTCTCAGGTGTTCCCCCTTTTATTCAAATCAAAAATGAGCCTTTTGCGAAAAGAAAGGAACGAAAAAGGAATGCAATAACGATGAGTAAACTTCAAACAACAGAAACGTCACAACAACTAGTAAAAAAAAAACGAACAGAGAAGAAAAAGCATTCGTCAGTGCGTATGGAATTAGCAGCTCCGCAAAAAAAAAAAACGAGTGAGTAAGTCAAAAAAGAAAAATCACATAAACATCATCATGGGAAGCAAAGTCACAGCTGCCATCTGGACTGCGAGAAAAAAAAAAGAAGAGGAAGAGATCCCTTGTGCTGCGTAAAAAAAAAAAAAGTGGAGAAGGAAGGAAGGGTGCCAGGACGGTCATCCGCCTCTTGGGCGAATCCTCACAAAGAGAGATACCCCCCGAGAGATGTGCCCACACGGAGCTGTGCTTCACCTTCTCTAGACAAGGGTAAGGCACACGTAGTCATCTGACCGCGCGCAAAAGCACGGCACCAGCTGCGTGAGGTGAGCTCGAAATGTGTGTGTGTGTGTGTGTGTGCAAGGAAGAGGAGAGAGAGGAGGGCTTTCTCTGTGAGTATTTTTCCCCATTCTCTTTCTTTTTTTTTCTTTCTCTCTCTCTTTCTTTTTTTCCCCCAACTTGAGATGAGCGTTTGGGGAATGCTGCCATGCCTGGTCTCGTCGACTTTGGTTTTTGTGCTCCTTTTCCATCTTTCGTCTTGCAAAGGCCACCCGTAGTGACCAAAAAGAGAGTGCAAGAAAACGAAAAGGGTAAAAAAAAATGGGGGAGCTTGGAGGCAATGAAACGATGCCTATACATAGGTCTTGGGAACGCAGTTCTCCGGGTCTTCAAGAGCCTCCTCGG
>JASANS010002242.1:0-37641 GCA_030849605.1 Wallacemonas sp. 195SL | reverse complement strand
CCACCGCCGCGTTGCCGAGGAGGACTACTGCCAAGGTCTGCTCAACCGCCTGGCGGTGAAGATGTCCTCCGTGGTGCAGATACGGTCTAAGCTGAACGGGAACACGCCCGTGATGCCTGGTGCGTCGACATCAACCCTTCTTGTCTCGCGCGGCTCACGTGCGGAGTGTGCGGCTCGGCAGAATCCACTCGAATTCGAAGAAGTCCTCAGCAGCCCGATGGTGTCTCGGCTTGCGCATCGTAATGCCAGTCGCCGTGCAAGCGGGCGTGGTGCCGTCATGTTCTTCTCCCCCGTCACATCGCCAGCTATGACGCCTCAGCGCAGTCCACGCAACGGTTCCGCGACAGCACTGATCGAGATGACAGATGCCTTTGAGAGCAGCGCGACCGCCTCTCTGACGCATGGTCATCACGAACTGACACGCCCAGTCTCTCCATTCTCTCTCGCACGGCCTGGTGCGCGTCGTAGGCCGATGGGACTCGCCGCGCACTCGATGACCTCTGAGACGTACCATTCAATTCACATTACGATGCCTGCGCATATTGAGTGAGTGAGAGCTGTAGCGTCAGTATTCCGCATGCATTTGTTTTCTGTTTTTCCTTGCTCATTTTCTTTTTTCATGTATACTTTAAGATGCAGTTTGACAGTGGCGCTAACACGTTCTGTTGCACGACGTGACATTGATCGTATCACAAATTGATAGGTGGATAATCACGCTCGTTCTTTTCTTATGGAATACGCACTCCTCGGAGTCTCTTTTCTTTTGTTTTTAATTACTCAGTTGTTTTTTTCTGAGTTGCTTTACTGCGTGTTGTTTTCCACATGGTGTGGATGCGAAATAATAATATTAAAATTATTCGTCATGCTGAAGCAACGCAAGTAGCTTGTGTCTGTTTTTTCTGTTTTTTTTTTCGATGTATCAGACAATGCGCGCAAAAATGTGCATTTGTTCAACACTTTTTCAGTGATGCTCCCCCACTTGATTTTTTTTCTTATTTTCCTCGTTCTCACCTCCTTGAGGATCCCATTTTTTTCTCTTTCTCTCTTTCTTTATTTGGAAAAACAACACTTTCCGCGTCGCTGCATCCTTCTCTCTACTCACGTGATTTTTTCGTGTTCTCATCATTGTATTTTAGCACAGATCTGTTACTTTATACTTTAAAGAAGGGCAAGCAAAAAAAAGCACAGTCCAGATAAAGGGAAACCATTATCCGTCATCTCTTTTTTTCTTTCTCTTTTTTTCTCTCTCCCTCTCTCTCTCTCTCTTTGTTTTGCTTTCTTTCTAATGATTCAGGCACGCAAACAAAGGAAGACTAGGAAAAGCGTGTATGGATATATATACTACTAAACATAGTTTTCAGTTTCTACCAAAACAACACAACACAGCAATATGTCAAAAGACAAGCCCAATTTGAACCTAGCTGTTTCCCCCCTCTGTCTCTCTTTGTGTTTATCTTTCTGATACTAAAGTGCGCACGCAAATGAAGGCATCTGCGAATGAAAGACTGACCATGTGGGGGCGCGGCGGCATTATATATATATATATGTGTGTACCGACAATAAGAGCATCGGTTTGCCTTGTGTTTCTCGTGTTTTGTGTGTGTGTTTCTCGTTTTTTTTTTTTACACAACCACATCCACACGTATATACACCACTTTTTTTTTTTTTACATATCTTGAATTTTACTATTATGTGTTGGTAGTGATCGTTATGTAACTCTGAGACAGCTGTTCACGTATCGTGCATTCCTGCAATCATACTCAAAGTCAAACCGACAAGGCTCCATGCCAGATCAATACAGTAGTGCCGGCGCTGTGTACCCGCTCGTCTCTCTGACAGGCTCGAACAGTCTACACGTTTTTTCTACGACGACGTTAAAGGGGCCGTGCATATCGTCACAGAAGCATGTTTTCTGCTAATGCATGATTGAATGAAAAGCGTATTCACACATGGAGCGTGTCTCCCTCCCTCTTTGTCTCGCAATGCGCCATTCGAATGCCTTCGAATCAAATGAAACAAAACATGGGAATGGATTGTTTCTATTGGCCCTACTTTCGTCATGCGTATATCCACTCTCACTGTCAGCAACTCTCACGCTCTCAATCGCTATATTTCTCATTGCACTTCACCGCTTGAACAACACCAAAAAAAAAAACAAGATTTTTTTGTTTGTCTCCAGAATCCTGCCGCAAACTCCACTAATTTGTTCGCGCCGAAGAATTCTTCGTTTTGTTTTGTTTTTGCGCTTTTTAACGGCTGAAATCATTTCAGCTCGATCTCTCTCTCTTGATCTCTCTCTCTCTCTCTCTCTCTTTCATTTACAGAATCGCTAAGTGTTTCTTGCTTTCTTAAATCACGAGCTGAGCACCGCGCATACACCAGCGCACCGCGGACACTGTGTTTGTTCTCCTCTTCTTCCTCCTCTTTATAACTTACTTGTTTACTTCTTTTATCTTCACCTCACACACAAAAATACACATACCCATATGGTGACCCTCGTCTGTTCTGACATGTACCATATGTCCGCCCTTTCCATCGCCCCAAGTTCTTTCCCCTCTCTGAACGTCACGTTCGATGCCATGGCGTGCGCCGCTCCTTCGTCTTGCACACTCGAGCCCCACCGTGCCCCACGTGCGAGCCTCCTTGACGAGGATGATGTGATGCTCCGCTTCGAAGAAAATAGACAAGCGCGTTTTCGCATTATCGCGCTCTTCGCCTTTCTTGTTCTTGGTTTTGTGTTCGCATTGCAACGCATGTGCGCGGCGTGTGGTCAGCAGCTCTACGACCCAGCCACGGAGGACCCTCTCATCGCGCGTGCCGTTGTGGGACGCGTCATTGCCGGCTGTGCTCCTCTCCATGCCGACGACGAGGCTGACGGGGAGGACAGCGAGAGAGCCTGTGGTGCCGCGAGTGCACGCCCCGCACCGAACTGTTCGTCCTTCACGTGGTGTGCAGCTCTCCTTCCTGTGTCCGCGCGGGGTCATCTCCCGTGCGTTCCCCACGATTGGACACCGCGACAGAAGATCGTGGCGGAGGTCGTGTCGACGTACCTCGTTGTGCCCATTCAAACGATGTCCGCCGCTCTGCGCGAAGCTTGCCTCTTTCTGTCTATGCCCTACGCCAGCACCGGCCCATCGCGCCCATCCTTAACAGCCGACCTGTCCTCCTCTCTTCTTGAGAACCCATCGTATTCATCCTCGTCGACGTCATCGTCGCGGTCATCGTGCTCGCCGCACTCCCAGTCACCATGCGAGCAATCACTTGCGCAGCTTGAGTCGTGTCTTCTTCACGCACGCATCAGTTGTAGCGGTGTCAGACACGATGAATCGACAGAGACGGATGTCTCCAGCCGCCATCTCACGCATCTTGTGGGTATCGAGAGCGGGTTGCCACTCGAGTTTTCAACGGGCCTGACGCCGCCGTGTCGGCCTCGCTTGTACACGGAGAATGGAGCATGGATTCCTGTCGTGCTGCGGCCCTTCGCGAGCAGGCGTCATGGCTGGGCCCGTCTTGGAGATGGGCTCGAGTACGACTACCATCACGATGCACTTGTCAGGCAGTGAGCGGTATTTGCTCATGCGGCCTGTGCGATGGCTTGATTCTTTTTTTTTTTATTATTGTTCTTGTGGTTTTTTTATATCACACATCATCTTCTTTTTCTTTTCTTGTTGATTCTTGCACTGTACTTTCTAGTTTGTTGCTGTTTGCTTCACTGAGAACATCAATCTCTTGTTGGCTTCTCACTTCTTTTCTTTCCCCTCTCTCTCTCTCTCTGTGTGTGCTTTCTTCTTTGTCACTCAAAGGCTCCTCATTGCTTTCTTATATATAACCTATTATGCAGCAATGAAATGCAGACACCATGTTGCAAGAGCAGCATTACATATTAACTAACGTCGTGACTTCTGAAGCTTGCTTCCTTTCTCTTCAGCATTGTTTTATTTTAAGGTTCGCTTTTTTTTTTTTCGTTCGCAAACGCACTCGCCATGTTTCAGTCAGCATTGAATGTGGCGTGGATGACGACATATTTTCAACATATTTTTCCACGCAAGCGACATCTTTCAGCGCGCCGTTGCGGTGTTTTGTAGGGAGATAAATACATGCAAATACAACAAATAAAAACAAGAACAAAAAAAGGCAACCTCGATATCTTGTCAAGTCAGTTGACACATTATATTGCTTCGGGAGTATAGTGGCTTTGAATGGGGCTCACTTCGCCTTCTCATCGCACCTTTGTGAGCAAGCGTTTGTGTATGTATGTGTGTGTGTCTTTCTCATTGCAATGATCCCTCTATCCGCATCCCCCACATTCTTCTCGCTCTGTGCATTTTGTACTGATATGCAACTGCTTTGTAAGTACTCACTTTTCTCTTGTGCTTTGTTGTTTGTCAGAGCCTCCTTCGCTTCGCTTTGCTGATTCTTCTTGTTTTTCTCCTGTTCGTCACGTTCGTTTTCTTTTTTTTTTTTCTTTCTTGCTACGAACTTTTTCTGTCGTCGCTTCCAGTGCTTTTTTTTTACTTGCATTTTATCAATTGACTCTCAGGCTGTGGCAGTACGTTCATATGCTTTCCTCCCTTCAAGTCAGTCCCTGGCGGCATTGTCCGCTCCTCACGTACCTCTCGTCTTCACGCGATGGCGCCACCTTTTTCGCTGACCCTCTGTTGCCTCTTCTCAATCAAGATGGTGAGCAGTTGTTGGCAGGCGAGGCACTCGACGCTTTTGACTATGTGTGTGTCTACATGTCCGCGCACTGGTGCCCTTCCTGCCGCGAGTTCACCCCCATGCTGAAAGATTTCTTCGAGGCACACCATGAGAAAAAGAATTTCGCTGTTGTCTTCCTTTCACTCGACAACTCTGAAGAAGAGATGTTGGCGTACTTCCACAGTGCGCATGGCGATTACTTCTGTGTACCGTGGGACAAGGTGGATGCGGTGAGGGACGAGATGGACACAGAGTTTGATCTTCGATTTATTCCAACGTTACTCGTGTTTCAAAATGCCAGTGAAGAATTGCCACGCGAACTGTTGTGTGTGAAAGGCCGAGAGCATGTGGTGGAAGACCCTGACGCATGCGACTTTCCGTGGGAGGGCATGGACCCCCCTTCGCCAGAACCAGAACCAGAATAATCTGTGTGCATATATATGTGTGCATATGTGTGCGTTGCTTTTTGCTGCCCATCAGTTCGGCTTATCACATGACGTTCCGACACGGACGAGTAAGATGTCTGGAGCGAATTATGAACAGTGAAGTCAGCATCACCACAGGCGTGATCAATCTCGTGTGTGCCAGAACAACGCAATTATTTGCTTATCTCTCTTTTGCTCCATGCCAATTCGCTTCTTTTGTTTGTTTTTTGCATTTCTTTTGGACGTGTGTTATGCGACTTGGCGCACAATGTCGCAATTATTACAGTTCTGCAATTCTTGCAAAATGCAAATCAAAAAAGCGTTCTAGTCTGGGTTTTTTTTCTATCTTGTGATGCATTCTGGAGTAGCATAAAACAAGCAAAAATACTCTTTGAACTGTCACTTCCTCGCAGCTCTGGTCTTCTCACTCGCTCTTCCACTCGAATTCTCCATTCTTCACTCCCCACTTACCTCCACATCGTCAACCACGTTGAACACCGAGTCTGTGTTTCCTCTTTGCCACCCACATCTACGACTAAACAGCGTACTCTTTCTTACTCTCTCTCTGTCTTCGTTAAAACACAAGGAACGGCTTTCATTTTGCTATGTCTACCCCCACCTTCTTTGAGGATCGCGATATTGAGCTCATTGGCCGCAACGGCCAGCGGGTGTCTGCCGCCACGGTGCTGGCCAAGCACAAGTACGTGTTTGTCTACATGTCCGCACACTGGTGTCCTCCCTGCCGTGAGTTCACCCCTCTGCTGAAGGCCTTCTACGAGAAGCACCACGAGAGCAAGGACTTTGCGGTTGTCTTTCTCTCGCGCGACAAGTCGGAGGAGGAGATGATCGACTACTTTACACACGCGCACGGTGACTACTACTGCCTTCCATTTGACAAGGCGGGCCCCATGGCGCAGGAGTGGAAGGCACTGTACAACATCAAATTTATCCCCACACTGCTTCTCTTTGCGAACGCCTCCGCTGCGGGTCCGCGTAAGCTTGTCTGCGCCACGGCGCGTCGTCAAGTGGAGTCCGACCCTGCTGGGGAGCAGTTTCCGTGGGAAGGCGCGGACGCCGTCGCACCACCTGAGGAATAAATCAAACACCCGCTCTTCTTGTTTGGGTGGACCTGTTTTTATTTCACTAGAGCTGAGAGTATCCTGCCGGGCTCAGAGGGGCAGCGGCGAAGTAATCTTGTACTCAAACACTCTTCTTCGGTTTCCTGTATTTTGTTGTTGTTGTTCATCTGTTGTTGTTTTTTCATGCTATTCTTCTTTCATATTCCGTCTTTTCTATTTTATTAATTGACAAGATGATGTATGCGTGACTGTTGCCGACGCAACGCTGTTTGCTACGTCTCTCTCCCTCTTTCCCCGCACGTTGTGTGTGATGAGGCACACACAGGAGGCATTCGACACTCCTTCAAACGAGAGAACACAAGCGCCTCCGTTGTTGAATAGATGTTTAATCACGTATTCATGACAAGCGCCAATAAACACGAACATGTCTTCATTGTACTGTTCGATTCAGTCGTACAGCATTGAACGCACACGTCTCCCCTTCCACATTCTCTCATCTTTCTCTCACTTTGCTTCCCGTATCATCCCTCTTTCTTGTGCTGATGCCTTCTGATAATGGTGTTCGAGATACAAACGGAACACTGCTTTGTGAAGGTGTTCATTCATCGTCAGGAGATCCAGTCAGTTTCTTCCTGTTTCTCACTCTGTGTACTCATTTTGATCGTGTTGTTGTTTCAGGTCTCTTTGCGTGTCCGTGAGTGTGTGAGCGGGTAACCTTGTCGAGATCGTAGCAGCAGTAGCAAAACAAAAAGAGTTGAAGCTGCTCCACTTTGTTTCCTTCTCTTTTTTTTTCTTGTCTTCTCCCTCTCTCTCTCTCGCTTTAGTTTCGCACCAGTGTCATTTTAATCCAGCTCACTGCCTCTCACATTGTCTTCCTTCTGTCGCTGCGTATCCTGCTTATTTTGCCGGAACTTTACACACATGCCATCACACACCTCCTCGTCCCTCTCCAATGGCAGCGGTGCGAAGTCGAAAGGTACCGTTGTCAGTTTCCCAGGTGAACTTGTCGAGACCGATCATGAGTACGCGGCACGCATGCGAGAGTGTGATGAGACCTACACGGCCCGCTGCGAAGCACTCCGGGCACGCTTGGACACCCTCTGGGGCGACGCTCCACCTTACACCACGCAGAAGGAGGACAGCTCCTCGTGGGTGATGGGCTGTCTCTTCTACAGCTGGATTGGGGACTTCATGTTCGAGGCCGCAAAAGAAAAGGTCACGATGGAGACGATTCCGATGCCCACGGAGCCGTACCGTGCGTACAATGGCAGCGTGATCTTGTCCGAAGCCACGCGCCGCCAGCGCGAGCTCGAGCACGCGTGGGACCACTTTACTGGTTTCCGCGTCTGCTACACCGGGCCGCGTCAGTCAACCTCACAGAAAATCCTCGCGGCGCTTACACGCGTCTTCTCAAAAGCACCGAAAGGCATCGCGGCGATGCAGAGCCCGGTGCCGATTGGCGCAACCGGCACGCTCTTGTGGGTAGGCAATGTGCAGCAGTACAACACAGGCCGACAGAGGTACGTTGGTGTTCAGTGGGATCACGTCCGCCCCAACGCAGACCACGACGCACACGAGGCAACGGCCTCCCTCATTGTCGTCTCAGACGACTCTCCTCGCGCGAACACGCTGCCCTACCATTCAGGGACTGTGCTGGGTGAGTACCTGTTCGACACACGCGATGGGGCCGCGACGGCGACCTGCGAGAAGGTTGAACATGTCACCTTCATACTGCCCTCCGGCTCTGCGGAACGTGGCCAATGCACACTGCCGGCACGCGCCACGACGTGTGCCCCGCGTGGTATGTCCGTCGGCTCTGCGCTCCTTCGTAGCCTCGGCAAAGAACTCCTCTACGCCGCACCCGCCCGCATCCTGCGCGATGGCTGCACCATCTCTGTCCCGATGGTGCTCCGCTATTTCATTCAATACCTCGAGCAGTCCAGCGTGATCGATGACGAACTCAACGAGGCGGGTGATGTGACGAGTGGCGCTGGGGCTGGGGGTTGGGGTAAAGGCCTTGGCATCGTCCTGCTGCTCTTTGCCTTCTCTCTGGCGCAGAATATTGGCACGAACAAGTACTTCCACGTCGTGGGTCGGTGTGCGTACTACTACAAGAGTGCCCTCTCCGGCATCATCTTTGAGAAGTGCATGACCATCTCCAGCAAGTCCCTCTCGCTGCCCTCGATGAACCCAGGACGCATTGTGAACATGCTCAGCAATGACGTGGGCAGGGTGGAGTTTTTTGCGTGGTGGAGCTGGGTCGCACTCGGTGCCACCGCACAGCTGGTCGCCAGCGTGTGGCTGCTCTATCTACTCGTGGGCTGGTGCACATTTGTGGGGCTCGCCGCCTTCATACTCCTCCTACCCCTCGAGGCATTCTTGACGAATCAAATGTATAAATCTTTTCGCGAGCGTGCGGAGGCGACGGATGCCCGTCTGCGCGCCACGAATGAATTCCTGGCTGGTGTGCGTGTTGTCAAGTTCATGTCATGGGAGCCCTCCTTCATTGTCAACATTGAAGAGAAGCGCCGTATTGAGGTGGAGAAAATAAAGCGCACGCAGACGCTCTCCGTCTGGTTGTCTTTCCTCAACTCTGCCGCGCCAAACCTGGTCATCGCGATCATCTTTGTTATCTACACGCTCATGGGGAACACACTGACGGCCTCCATCGTATTCCCCGCGATTTCGCTCCTCAGTGTGCTGGAGATGCCTTTTGCTTCCTTTCCTCTTATCATCTCCGGCTTCACGCAGTTCTTCGTCTCGATGCGTCGCATTACCCGCTTCATCGAATGCGAAGACAGCGTGCGGCACATCAAGGAGCTGAGTGATTGCCTTGAGGACGAGCTCGGCAAGCACGATGACCACGGGCGACCGGCTTCGTCCACGGCACGTCGCCTTGACCGCGATGCGCAGGCTGACATGGAGGCCATCAAGGCATACAACCGTGCTGTGGGCTGCCTCTTCGATGAAGCCACCATCTCCGCCTTCACGGCGCGGCGTCTGCCTGAGCTCGCACCCGATGGCGTGCACATTGCCAAGGCTACCTCATCTGCAGCGCAAAGCGGCACAGACGCCACCACGTCTTCCCTCTCTTCTTCCTCCCCTCCCTCGTCTCCCTCTGAGGACAAACGCGAGGAGTCAGAGGACACATTGTATGAGCTGAAGCGCACGCCTATTCTTCACCACGTCAACGTCGCCCTACCGCGCAACAAGCTCACCATGGTGCTTGGCCCGACTGGCAGCGGAAAGTCCTCCTTCTTGGATGCCGTGATTGGCGCATTAGAGGTCTCCTTGGGTAGCATCGCCGCCACCGCCTCCATCGCGTACGTGCCGCAGCAGCCCTGGGTCATGAACGCCACCGTGAAGGAGAACATTCTGCTCTACGGCGAGTTCCACCAGGCGCGGCTGGATATGGCCTTGGCGAGCAGCCAGCTCAAGGCGGATCTGGTTCTCTTTGCAGATGGTCTGGATACTGAGATCGGCGAGCGTGGTACCAACATGAGCGGCGGCCAGAAGGCGCGTGTGAGTCTTGCGCGTGCGGTGTACGCTGACAAGGAGCTGTACCTACTGGACGACCCCCTGTCTGCGCTGGACGCGCACGTTGGTGAGCGTGTGATGCACGAGTGCATCCTCGGCGCGCTTGCCGGCAAGACGCGTGTGCTTGCGACGCACCAGGTTCACTTTGCTCGCGAGGCCGACTACGTTGTGATTCTCAGCGAGCACGGTCATGTGGACTTTGCCGGTGACGCCGCTGCCTACGCAACCTACATGGACCTTCAGGCTGAGCTCCCCCGCGAGAGCTACGCGCCTGGCACGGCCCCACCTCCTCGGCAAGTCATGCCAGCAGAGGCCGAGGCGCGTCGCCAAGAAGAACGCGAACAACAGGAACGCGTGGAGGCAGAGCGGGCAGCCGAAGCGGCAGAAGAGGAAGAAAACGCCATTCAAGGCAGCTCCCTACAGACGCTCGCGGTGGTCAAGGGCAGCTTCCCCGTGTTGCTGAACGAGCCAATGGGTACGCTGCAGAACCGCAGCTTCCTCGGTACCGCGTCGATCTTAAGTGGTGCGGACGATGATGATGATGTGCGCAGCGTGCGCACTGTCTTCAACGACCGCCAGAAGCGCGACGCCATGGTAGGGGCAAAAGAACGTGAAGTCGCCCGACTGGCCGCCTCCTCCGCAGGGGTCACGGGAGAGCCAACCGCAGACGCCGCTGAGCCCGCTGCAGAGAGCGGCGGCACAAAGCACAAGCTCATGACGGACGAAGAGAAGGCAGAGGGTGCGGTGCCGAGAGAGGTGTACGTGCGCTACGCTGTGGCGTGCGGTGGAACGGTGAAGTGGGTGCTCATCGTGCTGTGTCACGTCGTGACGGAGGTTGCCATTGTGTCCCCAGCGGTGTGGCTTTCGCTGTGGTCAACGGATGCACTTCACCTCGGCGTGCACACGTACCTGTGCTGGTATCTCGTGCTCACCGCGTTGAGTGTTGTCAGCCGACCGTTGCGGCGCTTTTACTCGTACCCCATTCTGCGTGCTGGCTGCCGTGCGCTGCACTCCGTCTTGGTCCGTTCCATTGCCTCGGCGACCATGGCCTTCTACGACACCACCCCTCTTGGCCGCATCGTCAACCGATTTTCCAAAGACATGGACCTCCTCGACGACAAGCTCCAGAACGATCTCTTCATGTTCTTTGACATGACCTGCACCACGCTCTCATCATTGGCGATCATGGCGGTCACACAGCCGCTGATTATTATTCCAATGATACCCTGTGCGTACGTGTACTACCGTCTTACTATCTTCTACAGCGCCGCGAACCGCACGATTCGTAGGCTTGCAAACTTGGCGAACGCGCCGGTGCTGGCGACGCTCACCGCCGTGGCGCTTGGCCGGTGGTGTATCGAGGCGTACGGCAAAGGCCACTACCTGCTCCAGGAGGTGATGCGGCGCCTTGACCGCGTGTACGCGACGACGTACATGACCAACGTGGGCAATCGATGGCTCGCGGTGCGTGTGGGTGCGCTGAGCAGTCTGCTGGTGGCGGGCATCGCACTGCTCGGTGTGTGGGCGGTGAACAAAGGGAATGCCACGCAGGGCCAGATTGGTCTCATCGCCCTCAGCATGACCATGGCTATGAAGATTAGCCTTCTTCTTAACGAGGTGGTGAACTATCTGGCGTACGTGGAGGCAGATATGAACAGTGTTGAGCGTATTGTGCACTATGTCGACAACATCGAGCACGAGCCGATCCAAGATCAAATTGAGGCCGCCATCGCGGAACATCAAGAGAGCATTCGCCACATGTTGGAGCAGCCCGAACTGCTCAAGATGACATCAAGCATCACCGTGCGGCAGCAGCAGCAGCAGCCAGGCAAGGCTGATGAGAATGACGGTACTGACGATCACTACGTCTCTCCACGCACCCCCGCCTGCGGTGAGTTCTTCACGGTGCAGGCTGGCACAATGGAATTCCGTCACGTAGATATGCGTTACCGCGCTGGGCTGCCTCTGGTGTTGCGTGACGTGAGCTTCGTGATTCGCCCTCGTGAGAAGGTCGGTGTGGTGGGCCGCACCGGAAGCGGCAAGTCGACGCTGCTGTTGGCCTTCTTGCGTTTTGTGGAGCTGTGCGGTGGTAATATGATCGTGAACGGCCGCGATGCGAAGGACTACGACCTACGCGACCTGCGCCTGCTGTTCTCGATGATCCCGCAGGACCCGCTGCTGTTCGACGGCACGGTACGCAGCAACGTGGACCCGTTCGCAGAAAACGCGGATGACGCCATCTGGGCGGCTCTTCGTCATGTTGGCATCGATGCGCGTGTGCGTGCTGTCGCCGGCGGGCTCGACGGCCGCGTGCAGGAGGGCGGGTCGAACTTCAGCGTTGGCCAGCGGCAGCTGCTGTGCCTTGCGCGCGCGCTGCTGAAGCGCGGGAGTGCGTTCCTGCTGATGGACGAGGCGACGGCGAACGTGGACCCCGCGCTTGACCGCCAGATTCAGCAGACCGTGCACCGCACCTTCCGCGAGTACACCGTCGTCACCATCGCGCATCGTCTCCACACAGTCGCCGGCTATGACAAGATTCTCCTCATGGAGGGAGGTCAGCTCGTCGAGAGCGGGTCCCCGCGCGACTTGGTGTCGGACACGTCCTCTCGTTTTTATTCGCTCGTGCAATCCATGGGAGAGGAAGCCAAGGCAAAGTTTTTCGAGGAACTCAAGCAATGAGCGTCACTCTGAGCAGCGCTCCGCTCCTCCATCTATTCTCAACGCGTGCGCACTGACGCATATTTTGACACGTTACGGCAGTTCCTACTGGCCGTTGTTGTTGTTGCCCCTCTCCTTTTTTCTTTCTTTTTTTTTCCTCATTCAAAGCACTCTCTGTGTTGTACACGCAAAAACAAATTGAGCGTCGCTTTTTTTTTTTTTTCTACTTAAGTGTTATTTTTGTTTTATTGTTGTTCCAAGACTCTTTTTTTGTGTATGTTTCACTTGTTCATTTTTTTTCTCTGTTGCACGCATGTGCCCATCATAACTGTTGTTCTTTACTTTTCATCGCTTTCTCTTCCTTCTTAACGTTGTTGTTGTTGTTGTTGTTTGGGCATGTGAGCTCGTCTCCTGATGTGTCCCTTTTCTTTTTCTTTCCTCTTTTGTCCGAGGGGTTCGCGCCTGTCTGAAGAAGTGCAACCACCAAGGATGAGAAGAGAGAAAGCACATTAATTCCTCTGGCAGAACAAAAACTAAATGCTCAACAACAAAATCCCTCGCGCTGACACAATCGCAGTAAAAAAAAACGAAGTGGAATATGTGCAAAGAGTGCACTTTTGATGTAGTCGTAGATCTCTTATAATAGTCTGTGTCTTCCAAAGAATCATTCATCGAGATACAAGCAGGGAATATTTCACCCCCATGTCAGATGATCTGTCATTTTTGTGCTCAACATACGTGTTCACCCCATTTAGACCGTATGCATCTTGTTTTTCTTCCACTCTCGCTCCCTCTCTCTCTCTCTCCGTTTGCATCACTACTTCTTCGGTCTCTTTGGCTTTGTTATGATTATTTTTCGCACTCGCACGCTTCTTGCTTGTTTGTTTGTTTTGATTTATGTCTCAGAGCGTGGTGAAATCTACACGCAACCAACAAAACGCGAACAAATGCGCATGTGGCTTGAGACACGCTGCGCGGCCCACGCGCCGCCACGTCTCCCCATCGTGCCTCTTCTCGTCTTCATGGTAATGTTCATTTTTACTCCAGCGCGTGCGAACGATGACATTGATACCCATTTGCTCGCGATTCTGCTCCCAACGATTCTGGGTGTGTTTGTGCTTCTCGGGATCATCCTCGGTCTCGCCGTGTGGTGTCAGCGGAAGCGTTCACGACGGCGCACGGCCCGGCGACTTGAGCTCGGCATCAACGGCTATGCAGAGGCTGACGAACTGGCAATGGAGCCCGGTGCGGAGACGGGCGCAGGTCGGTCACGCCATGGCACGCCACCCTCACTCAGCACGCCCTCCGCTCTTAGACATCCGCACAGCGCACCCCCAGTCGATGAAATGACGCTCGAAGCGCAGCACCCGCACGCCGATAACGACCTCAGAGCACGTGAAGGGTCCGCTGCTGCAGAAGGCGATGGCACCGGTCATAGCAGCCGCACACACTCTCCCACGCCGCTCACCGGTGTCGCCATTGAGAACCGCGTTCGCCCACGCAGCCGTCTTCCCAAAGGCACAGTGTTGGTGGAGCAAGAGGACCTGCAGTACCGCATCGACTTCAGCCGCCTCCACGACATCCCCGAAGCGGCTCCGCCACCCCTGCCTCGAGAAGAGCGCAAGCGGCTGGAGGAGGAGAAGAACCGCGTCGCGTCTCCGCTCTTCTACGGTCGGGCAGAGTACCTGCATGATGGTCCACTCGCGACTAGCAGTGGTGGAGGCAGTGTGCGAGGCCTAGGGAGCTACGCGGGGAGCTGCGCGGGGAGCTACGCGGGCAGTAGAGATGGACGGGCCTCTGTGGATGTTTTTCGGCGCACAGCCAACGCCTCGCCGTACCGGCCTCAGGACTTTTCCAACGACACGAGCCACAACGGCAGCCGTGATAAAGGTAGTGATGAAAAGTACAGTTTCGCCGCGCAGAGAGCGGAGCAGGCCGCCCTGTTCTTCCGCCAAGGCAGTGCGAATAGTATAGGAAGCCTTGCTAACGCCAGCTTTGGTGAGCCCCGTCGCGGGGCCCCGGCACGGAGTCGCGATCCCAATTTTCAGGCGAGACGCGGCGAATTTCTCTCGAGCACATCCGATGACTTCGACGGTATGGAGAATGATGAGAAAGTCCGCCATGCCTTGCGGCAACGCCAAAAGGCAGAAGGCTCAGCACCCGCGAGTGGGTGGGGGGAGAAGCCTCCGCAGGCTCTACTCGCGCGAGACGCGCACCACCACCACCACAGTACTCGCGACGAGGATGGGTATCCTCTGGCATCATCCATCGTCACGCCACCGACGCTTGACTTGCAAACCCGTACGAAGAACGCAAAGCCTCGAGACGATGAGGCTGTCGGTGCAGCTCAGGAAAGCTCTCACAAGAGTCCGCCTCCACTTCAGTCAGTTGTCGATTCGCGTCTCTCAACAGCGGGGTCTTCCAGCATCGATTACTTTGCCAACACAGAAGGATTGCCACGGCCGCCATCGGTGGACGTGCTTCACGCACACGTATCTCCCATTGTGGCCTTGCCAACAACGTGTGCCTCTGCTGCTCCGGGTGTGGAGGCGACCACGGTAGCTGCCGCCGCTCAGCCCACCACTGCCGGTCAGAGAAAGGCCGGCCCGTATCGGGCAAACTTGGAGTGAAATGCGCAAGTGCATCGCGATCTATCGGCGTGATGGAATGAGGATGCGAAAGCGAAGTCAACGCCGAACCCAAAATAAGCACGAGACATGGCCGTGTTCTTGATACGCAGTCGTGAGAGACGGCTATCCGTGTCGTAATTGAGTGCAGATTGTGGTGCATGTAGAGAAGCATTCCTATGAGCAGAATCAATCTTTGCTTTTTTTTTTTATCATCGTCCACGTTGCCTTACCTCACACACACACGCGTATACTCTAGTGGTACGTGTGTTTAGAAAAGAAATTGACGCCCAATGAAAAGCTATCCGCGGTGCCAAGGTGCGTTGGCATGCAATATTTCTCGCACGCTTAGTTATCTCTGCCAAGAACATGACACGCGCAAAAAAAGGAATTGCAACACGCTGCACTACCTACAGGGCATAAAACAGAATGGTTTGTTGATCTCTCCCTCTCTATCGCGATCTCTCTCTCTCTCTGTCCGCTTCCCCATTCCCATCATCATCTGTCTCTCTTTCTTTGGTCTGTATCATGTCTTGTAGTTTCCTTTTTTTTTCTTTTCTGTTTTCTCTTTGTCTGCGTAGCTCCTCAGCCGTTTCGCTGCCCGTTGCGCCGCCTCGGTACGCTCCCGGCATCCCTCGTGTGTGGCTGAAGAGCTCACGCACTGCTTCTTGGCACTCTTCTGACACATTGCT
This sequence comes from Wallacemonas sp. 195SL, assembly GCA_030849605.1. NCBI lineage: Eukaryota > Euglenozoa > Kinetoplastea > Trypanosomatida > Trypanosomatidae > Wallacemonas > Wallacemonas sp. 195SL. Next base: position 21,925 of record JASANS010002242.1, on the reverse strand, counting down.
ATTGCTCAAACTATTGCGCCTTTGCATTTTTTTTTTGTGTTGTCTTGGCTTTTTGCGTGCGCAGTCGTGACGCACACCCGAATACAGAGGAAGTTCACCCAAAAGATTTCTATTCTACTTTCTTTTTGCCTCTTTTTTTTTTTTGAATTCTTATTTTGCTCTTGGAGGTGTGGTTCTCGACCTATTCTCTCTCTTTATCTTTCTCTTCGTGTTTCCTCACTTTTTTTTTCTTTTGACTTGGACGCCACAAAATGGGTGCCTGCTTTAGCGCGACAGACGACGAGAATGCGCCGCACAATAGACCTCGTAACGGCACGAGCCCAACGCCCGCGCCTGACGCTGCCAACCCCGAACTAAAAGGTGTCACTCTTGAGACGAAGCCAAAGCGACTTTCCGATGAGGAGAAAGCCTTGCGAGATAAATCGTTGAACAAGTACAAGCGGCTCAAAGCCCAGAAGGAGAGACGCGAGGAGAGAGCCGAACGGCACGCCCGTGTGCGTGAGGCGGCTCGGGAAGCCGGTGAAGAGCTCGAGGAATTGTCCGACACGTGCAGCAGCAACATGACCATGACCACCACGCGCTCGAGCACCACACTCGCCGCCTCAACGCTCGTGTACGGTCGTGGTGGCTACATTGGTGATGATAACGAGGACGGCGACGACGATGCCGATGAGCGTCGCTCTCTCGGCAGTCACGTCTCTGGCCGCACCGCTGACAGTCGTCGCAAGACGAACCAGCCGCGTACGCGAGAGGAGAAGGCTGAGCGTGACCGAAGAAAGCAACGACACCAGCAGTATCGGCATCGACATGGTGCCGCGACGAATGGTCAAGCGGGGGGCGGTGGTGCTGGTATTTTTAACCAGTGGGCGTCGGCGAGCAGCGATGACGCTGCCAGCCATGAGGACAAGCCGTACCATGCCGCGGAGCATAGCGATAGCGACTTTGACGATGACGATGATGATCGGCTCAGCATCGCCAGCTCTCTCCCGCGTGCGCCGGAGGATGTCTTGGGAGTCGAGAACATGATCTTGCCCCCTGCAGCACACCACCGACATCACGGCAACAGCGAGTATCCGACGGAGCTCTTCAAAGTCCCGCACAAGGTACCTGGGAGCAAAGCCCGCGGCAGTGGTCAGAGAAGCCCTTGTGGTGCGTCTCCTTCCTCGCGCAGTCCTGGCCGCTCTCCACAGCACTCGCCATCGCACCCCGCCGCTCTGACGCCCCCGCACACACACACGCAGACGCAGCCCTCTGTTGCTGCCGCCGCGACTGGTGGGAGAAAGAAATGGACTGGAAAGCAGGCAGAGCAAAACGTGGCGATGAGCGGCTTCTTCGCCACGGCTAGTCCCGCCTCGGCTTCCCCACGCAATCACGAGTACGATGATGTGTCCTCGCCGCCGCTCGCTGCCGCTGGCAGGGCTGTCACCACCGTGGGTCCGCCTGCTGCCGCGACGCAGAAAGCGGTGCCGTCCTGCCAGGAGACGTCAGCCGCACCAACGCAGGCGACGAATTTGAGCTCAGAGTCTGTTCCTTCGCGGACATCGATGAAGCACGTCGACCCGAACGTGTAGCTCCTGCGGAAGACAGCGCCGCTCTGGCAGCGTCGCGGATGGAGATGTGCAGAAGGAGCGGGGGAATCTGACATATGTGCCTCGTCCTTGAATTTCTGGAGCAGATGTTTGTTGTGCGTGGGCCATCGCTACCTCGGTGTGCCTATGTGCTGTATTGGTGCCGTTGATATGCAGCCGATTCGCAGTACTCGCCATGTGCGGCCGACAATGATGTGTTCATGGGTGGGATGAAGATCTTCTTGATCTTATTGCGCTGCCTGGTTGCTCACAATGTTTAGTGGTACAGTTGACATGTGCCCACTGCACGAAATAATGACTGCGTTTAATGACTCCGCTGAGAGTTGAAGGAAGAGAACTAGAATGACTTTTTCGGGTTTAGATCCTCATAATTTTTTTCTTCTCACATTTTTAAACCTATTTTCCTTTTTATGTGTGTGTGTTGTTTTGCTTTGCTTTTCTCTCAGATGGCCATCCTTCAATGCTCCCATGTTGCTGAGTGCTTTGCACTGAACGAAAAGAATGGATAAAGAAAATGAAATAAATAGAAGCATTACTCCAGTGGACTGAATCGAATCAAAAAGCTGCATTGTAATGCGTTTTTTTTTGTTGGTGTTGCATTAATCGTTGACATGTTTTTTTGCTGATCCTCATTATTTCTGTTCTCTCAAAGTTGATTGTGTTTGCTGTTCTAACATCCCTTTTCGGTGAGACAGTGCAAACAGAAAAGAAGACAGATAATTTGAGAATTCATGGGCATACGTGATGTTCACTTACATGAGTCGTGTGTCTTCCAGAATGCAGCAAATCTCCGCCTGGGACAAGTTTCAAAGTTGCAATAGTACGCAAGGATACGCAAATCTCTTGTGTGGCGCTGTGTGAATCAAACACACCTCTCTCTCTCTCTCTTTCGTTTTGGTCTTATCATGTTTTCTATGCTCTGCTTCTCTTTATCCATCTCTCTCCCCTTTTCACTACTTGCTCCGCTCACATTTCTGTGTTTGTGTCCCAATGTGTTTGTTGTCCATGATGCGTATTGATGCACGCTATTTGGTTCAGTTTTCATCGCGCTCTATTCTCACTGAATCAAGCACCCAACGTCACAACGCTATTACACACAACCCACTGTGCGAACGTCTCATCTGCTAAAAATCAGGCCCGTTTAAGAAACAAAATCTGAGCAAGAGCTCTCTATTCTTGCCAAAAAAAAAATAACAAAAAATGGGTGCGAAAGCTGACGTTGCACGGACAAAGTACGGCTCGGCGCTTGCCATCATTTGCCTCGTACTGCAGGCGCTCGTCGTCATCCTTTCTGCTGTCGCGACACCTGTGGTGGCCTTCAAGCGCTCGTCCGCGCCTCTCCAGTACTTGACAATGTGGGGGCCCAGCCGCAAGTACTCCAAGCTTGACCTCATCGTCAATTACACCATGCGTGGTGTTGGGTGCGAGAATCCCAAAGTCATGATCACCATCTCCGCGTCCTTCTCCATCTTGGTTGCCTTATGCGCACTGGGCTCGTTTTGTGCCGCGCTGACAAGCTACCTTGGCGGCTGCCTCGCCAGCGGTGGATACTGCGTGGCGGGCGTGCTTGGCATCAGCACGTGGATCATCGTCCTTGTTGACTGGATTTGTATCGTCGCGACCTTCTACTACAAGTGCAGCGATGGCATCGGTGGTAAGCTGCCCACACTGAGTGAACAAGGATACCGCCTTGACGCCGCACCGGCACTGCTCATTTGCGCGTGGTGCCTTGAGACGCTGTTTTGCATGATCATCTTCTGCATTTAAAGCTGGACCACGTGTGAAAGAGAGAGAGCAGGGTTGTAGATCTATTTATCGGTGTAGCTGTGTGTGGGGGGGGGGGAGGGGGAGTTAGCGGGGCTGACCGTGATGGCAGTACTGAATCCTTGAGGTCAGCCATGCCTTCACCTACTCTCGCACACATATAGACACACACGAGCACTGACCCGTTCGGACTACAAAAAAAAGCACTATTAACAGTTTTTTTTTTTTAAAAAAGCACTCCAATAAATCAAGTTGACAATAAACAAATGGAAAGAGTGCCCTATATTTTTCTTTCCTTTTTAAACTTTTTCATCATCTCCTGTCCTTCGGTGTTGTTTTGTTTCTTTTCACATCTTCTTTTCTCTTTACTTATCTGTTTTGTTTGAGTTCTCTGACGCGACTCCTGATTCGCATCCTGTTTTTTTTTTGTTGTTCATTCACTTCTTTTTTGTTCTTTCTCTTTTTCTCTTTTTTTCTTTAATGATTGTTTAAACCAGCGCATGCATGTGTGGGTGTGTAAAGAGTGCGTGTTTGATGTGTGATCGCGCTCTTGTTTCAATTTAAAAAGCTTACGTTCAGTCCCATCTCCTCCCCCTCCATCTCTCTCATCTGTGAAATGGGCTGCCAGACGTCTGTGTAAGCCGACAAAGATACACACCCAAAATCACTTGTGCATCGCACTTTTTTTTTATTTCGACTTTTTTCATTCAACAAAATACAATGCTTCTGTTGTGTTTACGCTTCTTTAACTGTTTTTCTTTTTGAGTGTGGGTCTGATCTGCCAGTGTTCTTCTTTAAGATTTCCCCCTCTTCAATGCGAAAATGACAATTAATGAAAAACAAAGCAGTGCCAATGAGGCACGTAATACATTTGGCTGGTGCATGTTGCTCGACTCTTTTTCTCTTTATTGTTCTTCCATCCCAGCAATTCGCATACAGATTTTCTTTTTCCACAATTGACTGATGATGGTCTTTTTTTCTTTCTTTTTTCTTCATTCCTTGTCACACAAAAAAAAACGAAAGAGGTTTAAAAAAAAACTCTCCCGCGTTCTGTGACTTGAAAAAGGTAACCCGAAACTTGAATTCACTGCACCATTATTCTTCATTGTCACCTGGTCTTCGCATTTAGAAATAACAAGAGGTGATCGGAGAAATAGTGCAGAAGGATTCGGTTCGTGCACCTTTCACTTGGGACTTTCCTACTCTCAATGCGCAAAGGAGAAAAAATAACTTGTCATCCATGTCGCTCGCACGGCAGCTGCACTCTTGTGTTTTACGCCAATGGCGCACTAAAACGCAATACTCACGCCTCTCCCGACCCTCCTCTTCCTCTCATGTGCACATCTCCTGTTCTTTTACTTCCCTGTCCTTTCTCTTTTTTGCGTGTGGGTGTGTGAGCGGTGTCTTCGTTGACTGCTCTGAACAAACAGAAGAACCGAAAGAAAAGGCCTTCAAATCGTCAACGATTTAATTGTTGAATTGCATTATTCCTTTGTTTTACGTTTGCACTGGATCCCACCGGTTTTCCCCCTCTACTCCTCCTTTTTTTTTTCAATTTACAGAAGAAAGGGACGAAAGACATTCTTTCATTCATGATATTTCTCAATTATTGTTAACTGTCTTCAACTGAGTGATCAACACAGTAATTAACTCTCCGCGTCGGCTCTTTTTCCCTTTTTCGTTTTCGAATCCTTTCGTCTTTTCCCTCTGTCTCCCTTGCTGTGTGTCATGCCGAGCAAGCTCACAGTGATTCGCCCGCTCTACAGCACCGTCTTCGCTGTTCTTTGCTTTCTTCTTCAGCTGATCGCGTTCATTCTTGTTGTTGTCGGCACGCCGCTGGACTCATTTCGGGCCTCTGGTGGTCATGGCACGGCAGTGCCCTGTATCTCCATGTGGGGTGCCCGAGAAAAGTGCAACAGGGTGAAGTTAATGAAGAATGTGCCGTACAAGGGTATGCGCTGCGCCTCCTCCGAGAAGGTCATGACGGCCGCGAGTGCCTTCGCCATCATCTCCATTCCTTGCGCTCTGCTCACCCTGGTGCTGTGTATGATGCTGTCTCTCAGAGTATTTGAGCAGAGTGCCATCCCTGGCGCATTCGCCTTCATCACCTTCGTCTCCACGCTGGTTTGCTGGGCCTGCCAGGTCGGTGCGCTGCATCGGCAGTGCACGCAATCTGTTGAGGGTGTGACGTTGAAATTGTCGTCTCTGGCGAAGTCAGACTACAAACTCTCTGTCTCGCCTGCGCTCTTTATCACTGCCTGGTGCCTGGAGCTCTTTGTCTGTTTTCTCATCTGCATTGCGTGAGTACCCGCGGAGTGTCTTGTTATGTTGTTTTTCTTTTTACATTTGCGTTTCTTTTTTTCGTTTTGATATTCTTGTTGCTGTTGTTTATCTCATTGCATTCCGGCGGAGAACAAATGCCCTGAATGATTGCCCGAGAGAGGTTTGGTATTCGTGTCATCACATGTTTATTACACGTACACATATTGATTGTGTTTCTTCCTTTTAGTCACATCATGCTGTTGGTGTTGCTTTATGTTTTTTTCAATGGCCTCGTGCAAGTTCTTTGCTACGTTTATCTTTCCTGTTTTATCTACTGTGCTTACATTTGCTTTGTTCTTCTCCTTCTCTCTCTCTTTCTCTGTGTTCCTCGTTTCGTTTGCTTCTTTAATCCCTCCCTGTTTGCGCAAAAACCATCCCGTTGTTGGGCAGCTCTGTGAAACAAGCAAGGCACTTGTTTTCATTCTGGCGAGAAGAAGAAAAATTCAGATCGATGAGGACGTGCTCATTTTGCGAGCAGACAAAAAAAAACACTGCTCGTGTTGATCAACGTAACCATGCGTGCTGCCATCGCAGTGCAATCACGTGGGGCGAAGTGCACCGCTGAGACGGTTGTGTGTGTGTATGTGCGTTTGTTTGCCCTATAGGGTATCGCCGCCAGCCTAGTATGCACTTTTTTCTTTTTGTCCTAGCGCCTACACCCAAAGACAGTCTTTTTTTTTTTTATGCGCAGATGCATGCATGCTGAAATCATTTTATCATCTTTTTTTTTTCACTGCTCTCGCATCCTCACTACATTTCATTCTTTCTCTTCTTCTTGTTCTCTCTACTCCTCCCTTTTGTTGTTTGATTCACGACACCTCTGATGGGCTGGCGCACACGTAAACACACACACGCTGCAAGTCGCGCTCTCATTGTCCGTATTTAAGATCTCTCTCCGCTCCCTTACGCACACAAAGCCTCAAAGTCCTAAACACTTTAATTCTTACCACCCCCCTTTTTTTTTCAAATTTACATCATGCCCGGCAAGATCGACGTCGTCCGCACCCTCTACGGCACAGTTATTGCCGTCGTGTGTTTTATCCTTCAGTTGTTGGTGCTTGTCCTGGTCGTGATTGGCACCCCTCTGGATGCGTTCCGCTACAAGGTGAACGGCAGGGCTGCGTCCTGTATCTCCATGTGGGGCCCTCGCCAGCAGTGCAACAAGATCAAGCTGATGAAGGACGTGCCGTACAAGGGCATGGGCTGCCCCTCCTCTGAGAAGGTGATGACCGCCGCGAGTGCCTTCGCCATCATCTCCATTCCTTGCGCACTTCTTGCCGCGATCTTCTGCGTTCTGCTCATCTGCAAGTGCTGCGGTGGCGGCTGCATCCCCGGCGTCTTTGCTTTCCTCACCTTCGCCTCCACGCTGATTTGCTGGGCCTGCCAGGTTGGCGGTCTTAACCGCCGCTGCAAGTACACCGTCGCGGGCATCACAGTGAAGTCTCTGTCTCTTGGCAAGTCGGGCTACAAGCTCTCTGCGTCGCCTGCGCTTTTTATCACGGCGTGGTGCCTTGAGTTCTTCGTCTGCCTGCTTATTTGCATTCTGTAAATAAGTTCATGGCGTCACCTGCCCTTGTGAGGCACAGTGAGCACCACAACACAACACGTAGAGCCACAGGCACAAACGCACACACACACATGCACCCGCACCTCAGCTGTATGACACGAGAGAGAGAGAGGGCATGTCAATAATTCTTTTTTTTTTCTTTCTTCTTGATGTCGCTCCTTGAGCTATTCTCACGCTATGCCCTGTTAACTTTTTTCTTTGTTTCTTTTTTGCAAACATAAAAAGGAATCAAGAAATGTGCATCTCTTTCTTTGTTTTCAGTTTAGCGTCTGTGTGAGGCCAAAGCACTGACCTCATTGTTTCTCTTTCGAAGGCCTGCCCAAACATAAATGACAAAAAAGGGTCGCATGTTTTCATATCTTTCTCTCTCTCTCTCTCTAACGCAGGTGCCATATGTGTTGTTTCGTTCTTCTTCTTTTTTTTTGATGTCTTTTTTTTTCTCCTCTGTTTTCCTTCTGTCCTTTTCATCATGTTAGATGCGGTCAGTCTTTCACATCCGCGCGTGTGGGAGTGGCTGCCCCTCTGCCTCGCAGGGAAAAGCTAAGCCACACATTCTTTATCTTTCCTCTTCTCCATGCATCGGCGTCTTCCGTCGCGATAGCTGGTGTTAATTTTTTTCTTCGATGCAGACCGTCCAGAAAGCAAACAGAACTATGAAAGCGGGGAAACGTGGAAAAAAGTTTTTTTCTTCTTTTCGAGGAATAAAAAGATCTGTTTTCAAATCGTCTCTCACTCGTTCTGCTCTGTTCTGTTTCGTCTCTCCGCGGGGGCTCTCCAGAAAGCACTAATTTCTGTCGTCGTGGTGGCACAGAGAGGCATAGTTCGTTTTTTTTATCTCTTCTCTCTAATTTACTTCCCTCAGCATGTCACTCATGGTCAAAAAAAAAGAGTGATTTAATCAGTCAGTCATATGTCCAAATTAAACAGAACTCAATTGAAAATAAAAATAATGGATTCGAGGAATAAGAATGATCCACAAATTCAAAGGAAAGAGAAAGTGTAGAGCGAAAAGGTTCAGCACGCGTCGAGATGTGCAGCACGACTGGTGCCGGGTGTGCACATGGTGTGCTGTTGTTTTTCTTTCTCTTACATTTCTCATATATATGTATGTATGCCTATTCACCTGTCTCCAAGGGCTTTGTGCTTTGCGTATTCACCCCCTTTTTTTTTTTTTGATTACTCCCTTCTGTATCTCCCTTTTCCTCACTCACTCACTCTCTCTCTCTCTCTCTCGCTGTTGACTTTGTTCGCGTATCGGGATCATATGTTTCGCTCATCACACCTCTCACTCTGCGCGTGTGTGTTCTACGAATTGTCCTTTTTTTTTTTCATACCCCCAAGCCTAGAGCACGTTGACACAAACGAGCCCGCGTGGCTGATCTTCTCTTGGTGATACGCACTGTCTTCTTTATTTGTGGGTGACTGTCCTTCGTTTCTGTTTTCTCTTTCTTTCTTTCCTTCCGCATGTACGACACTACCGAGAGTCGTCGGGCGCGAGTCGTCCACATCGCGTGCTGTGCTCTTCAATGGGCAGTATTGTTGGCGGTGCTGGTTGGCACTGTTACCGATTCATTTGTCCACCCGAAGTACCACATTCGCTTCTCGATGTGGGGTCTCCGGCCTTTTGATGGCAGTCTGAGAGTCATCGACGTGCCACACAGGGGTTGGCCATACGCCACCTACGATTCTATCATGACCGCCGCGAGTGTTTTCGCTGTCTTGTCTATTCTCTGGGCCATGTTCGGGGTGAGTGCCTTCGCTCTGCTGATGCGCAAAGGGGCAGGCGGTCGCCTCGCTGGCACCTTGGCGCTCCTCACATTGGTTTCCACGCTGGTTTGCGCTGCCTGTCAACTCGGAGCTTTCTACCACCACTGTCACGCGGAGTTTAAAGGTGAACATTACAAAACATTATCTTTCAAAGAGCAAAACTATGCACTTGACGTGTCGCCCATTCTCTTCCTGGTGGCGTGCTGCGTTGAGCTCATTATCTGCATCCTCTTCAGCATTTGCTAGTCAAATATTCAAAAATAAAAAAAGATGTGGAAACTGTGCTATGCGCCAGCCATTGCGAAGTAGAGGACTTGAAATAAAAACAAAAAAGAGAGAAGAAAGACGGAAAGTAATACCACCGAGACATGTGCGCGCAGATGAGTGCAGTTTTTTTTTTTTTGGTGTGCGAAGCGATGCTATGTGTCGCTCACCACTCCTCTCCTCCCCCCCCCCCCCCATTTAGTTTCTCATTTAATTTTTTGTTTGTTTGTTTATTTATTTTTTTAATGTTTCAACTGGGCACCGTCACTCATTTTGCGCGTGTGTGGGTGGGTGTACTTCACCAAAAGAGAATGCCTTTAGCACATCATCGTGTCTTACTCTTTCTATTATTCATTTGTTGTTTATTGTCTTTTGACTAGATTAGTGCTTTCTCTCTCTCTCTCTATCTGTCTGTGTGTCTTTCGCTCTTTTGGACAGAGTGTTCTGAAGTTTTTATGCGTCTGCTTGGATGCTTTCATGTGTACACGTCAGTTGTTGCTGTTGTTTCAGCGTCATCCATTCATTGGCACTACGGCTCTCTCTGGTGAAACCAAATAAAGAGAGCACGGCAACGAGAGACCGCAGATTTATTGTTTTTTTTTTCTTTTTTACTGGTTGCATTGATATCCTCCCTCCCTTTCTTTTTTTTTCTTCTTGAAAGGGATCGAAATAGTTCATGACTTTCTATGAAAAAAGATAACGAGAAAAAGATAGGAGGCGACTAAAACAAAGCGTTGTTGCCCACACTCGCAGCCGTGCAGAGTGTTAGCGCAGACTGACGCGGAACGAAAGAATAAAAGAACATGATCGCGACCGCTTCTTCTTGTGATCGGTATTTTCTATTCTAATGTATTGCCATGGATCTAATGATATGGTTCACTTTATTCGTTTCTATTTTCCCTGATCCCGTATCTCCTCATTTCGCACGCGCATGCACTCCCTTCTCTTCAATTCGATAGTACTGCCTACGCACTTGACACGAGCAAAGCACAGCGCTACCCTACTCGCTTGTGTGTTGTTGTCTTTGTTCTTATTCCCAGCCTTGCTTTTCTGAAAGAAACCATTTCTCTCTCTCTCTCTAAAAGCTTTTCGTTTTCTCTCCTTGGACATGGCGTACAATCAACAGACCCTCAACAAGTACCGTGCGCTTCACTCTGCCGCACCCGCTGAGGCACCCGCGCACGTGTCGTCATCTCCTTCCTCCTCAACAGCCTACACACCCTCCGCATTCCGGAGCCGCACATGCCCTTATTGCAATGGGCTCAAGGACCCCACCGTGAAGCACATTAACCCAGACACCAAGCCAGACTCACCTTGGGACTTCTGGCAGCACGTTGTCATTGACAAGTACAAACATTTCCAATCCCCGTGTGGTCGTGAGAACATGGCACGTGCTGTGGGTGGAGAAAAGGACAAGATGTTCGTGGTTGGACCTATGGTGGATCAAAGCGAGTTGCCATTTCGACTGCTCTGTCGCCAATACGGGGCGACACTGACGTACACGCCGATGCTTCACGCGAAGCTCTTCCGCGATGGCCAGCCGTATCGACGACACTTTCTCACCACAACACCATGTGCACGTGTGGCGGCGGCGCTGGCCAGTCGAGATTCGGACACACGCGGCACCGATGTCCCACAAGAATCGGTACGTGATGATATCAAGGTGGCAGGTGAGTCGCCTAGTATGGCCATCCCGGACCTGTTTGACCGACCTGTCTTTGTGCAGTTCTGTGGTCATGATGCCGACGTGGTCCTTGAAGCCGCACGTCTTGCCTTGTACGAGGAAGACGAGACGACGACGACGACAACGGCAATGGCGGAGCCAAAGCAGGCAGTTGTTGGCATCACGGAGCACACACAGGGAGCCGGTGCGTCTCATGAAAGCTCTCGTGGCGCCTCACCGAGCACCCCTCTGTACCGTTGCGATGCGGTGGATCTCAATCTGGGATGCCCGCAGGGGATCGCCAAGCGCGGACACTACGGCTCCTTCCTCATGGAGGACTGGGAGACCATTCACACAATCATTCACACCCTCCACGTCGAGCTCGAAGTTCCCGTGACGGCGAAAATCAGAGTGTTCGACCTTCCCTCATCCGATACGACCGCCCACGGTGGTCGCGGCAACGACGTGGATGCCGATGACGTCGCCTACGACGAGGCGCTCACGATCGAGTACGCTCGCATGGTACGCGATGCGGGAGCGCAGGTTGTCTGTGTGCACGGCCGTACACGCGCGATGAAGGGCCAGCACAGCGGACTCGCGAACATGGCCTTGATTGGTCGCGTTCACGACGCGCTGGAGGGTAGCGTGCCCGTCATTGCCAACGGAAATGTGCTCGACTTTGATGACGTGCAGCGGCACTTGGAGGCGACGCGCTGCGAGGGTCACATGTGCGCTGAGCCACTGCTCTGGGAGCCACGGCTGTTTGCACGCGTGGATGACGCCGTTCGCAATGGACGACTTTTCGGCGCCGACAAGAAGGCCAGGCTTGCAGCCATCAACACCGCACTCGAGTACCTCTGCTGGGTCCGGCGCTACCCGGTCGACCTTGGCTTCGTCAAAACGCACCTGTTCAAGATGTGTCATCACAGCTACGAGCTTCACGTGGGCTTCCGCGATTGCCTCGGTCGCTGGGGAACCTCTGCGGGGGAGGAGAGCACCGTCAGCAATGGCGTCACTACTGCGAGCACAGACACAAACACGCGGACGCGCGAGGGGACAGCCGATGGCGATGGCAGCGTGGAGGCGCAACTCGACGCGCTTGAGTCCCACCTGCACGCGCTGATGAAAGCGGAGCTTCAGTGTGACGTGGAGGGTGAGCAGCCCAAATCCGCCCATGCCGAGAAGCAGAAGGCCCGTGAGAGCATCAAGGATGTCTTGGAGGAGGACGACGGTGATGTTGGCTTCGGGCTCTTATTTTGACACGAAGAGAGGCGACGTGAGGGCTATCTCAGGTCTGCTCGTCACCCCAAGAGTGAAATATCCTCTTCTTTTTTTCTTCTCATGTGAGATGCTTTTCTTTTCTTTTCTCCGTGCACTTCTGATGTCCTGTCTTCTTCATTGCATGCTGTTTAATCAACATAATGTTTTTTTCTGCAAAGTAACGCACGTTTAACATCAACACAGAAACGACATTGAAATGAGAATAAAACGTGGCATTCGGCTTTGCGAACAGATTCAGTGTGGCAGCACTTGCGTTCGAGTGCGACGCAGCCACAGGGGCAGAGCGCATGTCTCGTCAATTTGGTACGAGCTCTGGACCGGAAAGAACCCGCAAAGCACGCGAGACAAGACAAGACAGGTCCAGTTCTCTGTACCCATGTGTGCGTTACTGCCGCGTTGTCCACCGTGGGCACCATTTTCAGTGTACTCATCCCTTTGTCGGTGGCATTCTTTATTTCACTCCTTCTTTCATTGTCTCTCCTTCTTTATCTATTGATGATATGCGTCAGCTTACAGCGTGTCTTCTCTTTTTTTCTTCTTCTTCTTTTTCTCTCTCTCTCATAAAGCGTAGCACCTGTCAATTGTGTCTTGGGTGCTGTTGTGTTGCCCTGTGCGTACTTTTTTGCTTCATTTTTGCTTAACTTTTCTCATTATTTTTGCAGTATTGTTATTCGCACTAAGGGTGCTTCAGGGACGCAAGAGTGAAAAGCAAAAAAAATCATGGTGGGTGCCAGATCACGCCGGAGCCTTTGGCTGGTGCTATCCATCACGTTTCTTCTCGTGCTTATCGCTCACGTTCATGCGGACGACACGCCTGCCCAGCTCTTCTCTGCATCAAGTGCAGATAGTCGCGCCGACGACAGTGATGACAGCTCGCGTGTGCCAACGTTTACCAGCGTCAATGAGGCATGGCGCCGTGGCCAAGAGGGGTTTCTCCGACAGGTGCTTTCCCCTCCCATCGCCTCCGGTGTGCTCGCCGGGGAAGCACGTCCGCCACCCAAAAAGAAGGCGGCGACCTCTGATGCCGCCGTGGATCAGGAACAGGCGTCCAACGCCCAATCACACCCAGCTCGCTCCGTCGCGGACTTTGCACGTGAGCTGCAAGAGAAGCCTATTCGTCTCGTCCGCATTGTGACTGCCGATGTAGCGTCGGGCCCTACCGCAGCAGCAGCAGCAGTATCAACAAACGCAACAGCGAGCACTGGCGTGATGGCGTTGTCTGATTTCGCTGAGAGTGCGTTAGGGCCTGCGAAAGAGATGTCTGCTGGCCGAGTCGCACACGCAGCGGCACTGGGTGAAGACGATGAGGGCAGGTTCGCCTATTACCGAGAAGCCGTCCGCACTGACCACGCTGACGTGTATGGGGAGATGGACATTCTGCCGCGGCAAACGCAGGGTGCGCGTCTTACTCAGGAAGTGATTGTTGTGCCTGAAAGTGGCGCCATGGTCTCGCAAAAGGCTATCCGTGTCCCCATCACAGCCGTAGGCAGCGGCTACAACATTATTCAGTTCGACGGGTACAAGGACCACGTTTTGACGGCCCTTGTTCAGCTGCGAAGCAATCGGTATGACAAATCGGTCCCCGAGGACAATTGCCAGCGCATGTACGTAACAGTGACGATGCAAAACAACTACAACGTGATAGGCCAGACCACGACGACGACGACAACAACTTCCACTGCGTCACCGCAATCCTCATCCTCATCCTCATCGTCTGCCGTGTCGAATGATGTCCTTGCGGTCGGCGAGTCCAAAGAGAGGTACTTGGACGACAGTGGCAGTAGTGACACGCTAACGCCCACCATCACCACAGGCTCGGAAAGTGCGTGGGCACAGATCTGGAACCCGATTGTCCAGCTCTTTGAAACAAGCCTGTTTTGTCAAATGGTGTCGAGTCTCTCTCTGCGCATCAACGACATTCCCAAGACAGAGCCGTACTATGTGGTGATAAACTCTGGCATGAGCATGGGCTACTACGACTACACCCCCGAGGCCGTGCTGAACGCGACGTGTGAAATGGAAGTGTACCTCTCTCAAGCGCCTGCCAAACGTGAGAAGCTTCTGCATGTCCTCTTCGCGCTCGTATTTCCGCTCATTGTGCTGATCGTGCCTCTGCCCTTCACGCTCTGGCGGGCAGATCTCATTCAGCAGCTCATCGGTGACGTCGACTTTGGCGAATGGCTGTGGTTTATCCCGTACTACCTGCGCTACATCATCATCAAGGGTGCGGTGGGGGCCTACAACGCGATCTATGAGTGGCGTCTTGAGAGGCGCACGCAGGCGGCCCAGCGTGAGCTGGAGGCACGGCACAGGCAGATCATGCGCACAGACGACAATGCGACCTCACTGACGGTCGTGCCACTCAATGGGCACAATTCAGCCAACACCACCACCACCACCACGACGCGCACAGACTGTGCAACACCAAAAGCAGAGCCACCACTCTTGTCTGGTCATGACGGTCGCCCCGCGGCCGCCCTGCTCGACGAGGAGGAGGAGAACGCACTGCGACCACGCGCTCCAGGCCAGCGCACCGGCCTGAGCCACCCTCTCACAGGCACAGCGCGCGGTGATGCCGCAAGTGGCGCTGGCTCTAGCACCGCTGCTGACTTGGCAGGCGCCACGCACGCACAGGCCGTCGGCGCGGACTTGATGGATCGCTTCAACTGCCCTGCCTCTGCCGCGACGCAGCCCGGCGCACGCGATGGGCCCCATGCCGACCCACACGTGGAAAGAGAAGACAGCTCGGCGCAGTCCGCGCGCTCCACTTCCATCACGGTGCGGCATGTGGAGGCGGGAGGCGATGCGGTCACCGCCGCAGACCCCGACATCACCACAGTCCACGTCAACGCGGCCAGTGCCGAAGACCTTTCTACGGACAGCTTTGGGCGTCACCGAGGTGCGCCATCTGGTCGGCGCTTTCTATTCGCATTGGGACGTGATGAAGAAGGTGCAGGAGAGGCATCTGCGCAGCCCAACAACCAAGACACACGCGACAGCACACGTATCGCAGAAGGCAGCACGGCTGAGAGCGTCACAGAGCCCACCATGGCGCGCGAGGAGGTGGAGGCCCAGTCAGCCCAACGCGCTGGCCACACTGTCCTCCACAACAATGAGGAAGAAGAAGACGAAAAGGTTTGCCGTATTTGTCGTGACGGGGAGGAGATGGAGAAGCTGATTGCTCCGTGTCAGTGCACTGGCTCCGTGCGATGGATCCACCGCAGCTGCCTCGATCACTGGCGCATCGAAAGCACGAAGCGGAATCTCAGCAATGTCAACAACTGCGAGATCTGCAAGCAGCCTTTTAACTTGGGCATCAAGAAGAGCACGCTGCTGTGGCAGAGCTCTCGTCGTCTTGTGCGGACGTTGATTCTTATACTGACCAGCTTGATTGTCTTTGTCCTCATCGTCACGCTCTCGCATGCAGTGATGGGCGAGCTTGCGTGCACAGGCGCCGGTCATCACGTCGCGTACAGCACCATGTTCTCCTTTGAGAACATGATCATCTCCGTCTTTCACTACAGCCTCATTGTATTCATGGTCATGTTTGCGCACTTGATTGTCTACTCGTGGTTTCGCGGCCGCCCAGAGGTGGAGGAGTATGTGAATGAAATGCATTTGATCCCGCCATTCTGGACGCGCTGGAATGCATTTCGCATCTTTCTCGTGTCTCTCACGTTGTGTGCGCAGGCCATCTCTGTAGGCTTTATTCTCAAGTACATCTTCTACGTCACTAGCAATATCGCCTGGAACTGGGAAATCTCGCCCTTCTTGGGCAGTGTGGGCCTCATTTTCGTGTACTCGTCATCGATGGGACCCGCAGAGGCACTACGTGATGGCGTGCACGCCGTGAGAGAGCGTCGGCGTATTCGGCGTGATGGTGAAGTCACGGCCCAAGACGTGACAATTGAGCCGGCTGAGTCCGACCCCGCCGCACCGCCACAGACCACAGCGACGGCCGTCTCGCTCCACACACACAGCAGTACGCCAAGGCCTGACGGCCCTGTTGCCGCCGTTGAGGATATCGTTGACGTGAACTTCACACACCACTTCTCTATTCCGCCGGAGCAGCGCGTCATTCGAGCCACCGAGTACTGCCCTCCACGGCGTGGGCTGCCCAATTCTAGCAAAAAAGAATGAGTAAACGGCTCGCTGCTTTGTGTGTGTATTACGTTTGCGCGCATTTTTATTGCTATGGTCCGCGAACGGTCTCGCCTTGCTCTTTGCTGGTACTTCCTTTTGTTCTCTTTTTTATTGAGTGTGCTTTGTGTCACACGCCATGTATTGGTGGAATGCGCCGTTCAGCATTTTAATATCTTCATGTTTGCTTTTTTCCCCTAACAGATGGTATCGTTCTCTCTTTTGGGTCATGAGGAAGCTGAAGATGTATAACCGCGCCCCTTTTCCTGTCTTCATTTCTTTTTGTGTGTGCGTTTGTATGACGAGCAGCGATCTTTCTTATCATTCTGATTGCTTATGTTTTGTGCTTTTGGTGATCACGGTGTTTATTTCATTCCCTAACTATTATCACTGCCCTTCGGTCTCGGTGAAAGAAAAAATTCTGCAGCGCAATCTTTCTCTCTCTCTCTCTCTCTTGACAGTGCCTCTCCTGCTTCAGTTCCAAATCACTCTTGGAAGGAGGGGGGATGTTGATCTGAATAACACGAAAGCTGCCATTGTATCATTTCGTTACTCCTCTTAATTCATTGTGCAATCGATTGATGTGCATGTATGTGTGTATGTGTGTGTGTGTTCAGAATGAATCATCGCATCTGGTGCACTCAAACAGGGCATCGTATCTGTCCTTTATTGTGCTTCCATTTGATCCCTCTCTCTCCTTCTTCCCTTTTTCCATTTTTTGTATATGTGCGTGACCTCATCTCGAAATCACTAAAGTATTACTTCTAAACAGCAACAAATACACACACCGTGTGTGCTTTTTGTCTTCATTCAGCGCGGGGCTTTTCAAATTTTTTCTATAACTGTATTGCTTTTTCTTCTCTCTCTATCTTTCTATCTACTTCACTTGTTCCCCACGCTTTGGAGAACTTCTCGCTCTCGGTATTCTATCCAGTGGTGACTAGATGATGATTGACGAAGATGGAGCCAGTTGCGCCGGTGGGGTGTACCCGGTCGAGGCAGAAGCAACGGGGAGCGCCCGCACGGTGAGCTCCTCCTCGTCTGTGTCGTACACGTCTCTAGCTCTTCTCCACCCCGAGCACCCACCCCGACTCGACGAAGCAGCCCCCAAAGTGCATCACCTCCACGTCGCCTCCACCGAAGATGACTTCAAGCGCTCGCTGCGCTTCATGCAGGGCGGCAACACAGCGGAGAGCTCGACGGGCTCGAGCATCCTCACAGCGAGTGCTAAGCGTGTGGCGCTGGGAGATGGTGATCAGCGTATGTACCGGCATCGCGCCAGTGTCTCAGGCAGCCGTAAAGGTAACGGCAAAAACACGACGCCGACGACGCACGCCCGACGTAGTCAAAGTGGGAATCCGTTCACGGAGGAGGGTGTTGAAGAGGCGGGCAGCATCACGGCGTGGGGCGGTGGCTCGTCCTCGTCAAGCCCAACCCACAAGGCCCGTCGCGAGCGTCCAGCTGGGGGTACCACCATCATGGACCCTCTCATGGTGGAAGTCATGGAGTCCATCGGCGACAGCCCCATCGCCTCCGCCGCAGCGTCACCAAGTGGCGCCTACGCATCGAGTACGGCCTCGCCACTCGGGCGCTCTCGCGTGGCGACGGCGGCACCCAATGCGCCAAAAGGCAAGCGACTATACAACGACACCCGAGAAGAGGACGAAGAAGAGGAGGAAGAAAAAGATGCGCAGATGGTTCCGCAAGGTGGAGCACGGAAGACCCACACCACACGTCATACCCAGCGTGAAAGTATTGTTTCCGAAGATGCGAGCTCGCCTGTCTGGCACCGCAGCCCCCGCACGGACCTGTCTTTGAATCCTTCTGAAGAGAAGATTCCGCTTCTCCACCGCTCCCCGCAGTCACTATCTTTGAACGCGTCTCTTCAACTCGCACCAACAGCAGCAGGTATGGAGGCAGACACACATCAGAGGTCTACTGCGCATCGGGAGAGCGTCATGTCCGACGATGCGCAGTCTCCTGTCTGGCACGAAAGCCCTCGCGCGGATGCATCGCTCAGCCTCGGTCAGGAAAAGACTCCTCTGATGCACCGCTCCCCACGCGAGCTGTCACTGAACAACTCTCAGAGCAGCTACAGAGGCGGGCGGAGTGGTGTGCACATGAAAACGGGTCCCTCGCACAGTGGCACGGGCGCAAACAGCTCTGCCCCTCACAGCGATGGCTCGCCACGGATAGCCTCCTCTTCGGCCTCCAAAGGTGCCACGCGCGCATCTGAACTCTCACCCGCTCGCCTCCAGGCCAACACACGACAAAGCAGCCGTCTTTCAGCCGATGAGAACGACGCGGAGGAGGACGACAACAGCCCTATCTGGCACAAGAGTCCGCGCCAAGAGTCACTCGAAACCTCGCAGGTCCCTCCACACGAGGCCGCCCACCACCACCAGCACTGCGATCACTGCTCACCACACCAGCTGGATACCGAGTCGAATGCGCTCACGCACGTGTCCTACGATTCTGGCGCGACAGAAACCAGCACAGAAGACGACTCCGCGGAGGAAGAGGCGGGCTCGCCTGTCTGGACCCAGCACCGCCCCAACCGAGACGATCCTTTCCTCAACGCCTCCATGCAATCGTCGCAGAAGGCGCCGATCATGCATACGTCTCCCGCAACCTCGATGCGGGCCTCTCCCGTGCAGGCGACACTCCACACGCACTCTGACAGACGGGCTGATGAGATTTCGACCACTGCTGCCGCACCTCAGCCGCAGATACCTGTGCCAGCCAAACGCAAATCTGCCCCTGTGAAGTCACCCTCTCTCCAATCCGATCGCATGGCCTCCTCCTCCTCGCACGCCTCGAGCGCTTCGCCGTCCAAGCCAACGCCAAAGAACAGAAAGACGTCACGGAGGAAGAGCAGCAGTAGCACGGCCGCTTCTGCCGTTGATGCTGCCGTGCCCGCGCCACCTTCACGCAAGCCCGCTGTGCCACGCTTTCCGCATCGCAAACAATCAGACGCACCGACTGCTGCACACGCCCCGCAGAGACGCGACAGCGAGGATGCCAAGCTCAGCTTCTTTGTGCGCCAGATCGAAGCCCACTCGGCGGCCTCGTCTCCGCCGGGTCTTCCTGCTGTTCTTCCGACGTACCCGCGAGAAGAGATGCCCTACGACCCTGCGGAGCCCGTGGTGCGGCCAAACGGCACGGTCAACGGACACGCAGGGCCGCAAGACGTGGTCGGTGAGTCGCTGCTGGATCAGATTCTGCGTCGAAATGGTGCCTCTTCGGCCACGAACCCTGCCGGTGCCACGAGCAGCCTCACTGGTTTTGCCAGCGCCATCCCCGCACAGTCTATGAAACGTTATAGCAGCAGCTGCACCGCCGCGCTCTCGAGCGACTACAACCGCCCTTACGAGCTGACCTCGAGGGACAGCCTGCCGCACATTCCACAGGCCCGTTCTCTTCCACGGGCCCACACAACGCTGACGTCGTCGAGCTGGAAGGTCAACTCGGCACGCACAAAACGGCAGGCAGAGGCGGTCGTGCAGGTGGAGAAGATGGATGTTCTCGTGCCGGTGAAGCCGAGCCACGCTGGACATGGGACGTCTCGCGGGCCATCACGACGCACGAGTGCATCGCGAGAGGCGGAGGCGTCGAGCCGACGTGTTCAATCGGCAACACCGCTGCCGCCCGTGCCGCCCACCACCACCGCACAACCCCATTCACGGCGCGGTGAGTCCGTGCCTGCGACGAAGGCGCCGAGCCACACACTGAAGCGCACCGAGTTGCCGCCTGTGGTCGTCGCCGCTGGGAATACACGTGCCGTGCCGGTCTCCTCACGCGGAGGCACACACGAGGCCCTGGGCCATCAAGACCACGCTGACGCCACACGAGGTGCAGCGGGTGGCGTGCGGCGTGGTCACCGAGCCGTGGCGCCGACCTCGTCGCGTTATGCCGACTCACCGTATCTGCAAACAGCCGCCACCAAGGTGCCAGCAGGACAGCGTGGTGCGGCGGCAGCGACACGTCAGAGGGCATCTCCAAATGGGAAAAAGGCTGGCAAGCGCTCACCAAACGGTGCAGCGCCAAGCAAGGCGAAAGCGCAGAAGAAGAAGACGGGCAGAATGGTTTACGATGACATTTTGAATGAGGATGATCGATACCGGCATGTGCTGGCACGCCATGGGTTCTGGGGCGAAGCAGTGGTGTAGCGCACTGTCAAGGGCCATGAAAAGACGTAGGTACGATTATTGTCCGTTGTGCTCTCTCCCTTTTGTAGTATTTTTGTTGCCCTCCGCCATAATTAATTTCTCGCTGTTGATCGTTGAGCAGTGAGCTCCGTTTGCTTCTTCTTCTTCTTCCTTTTTTTTTCCCTCGATTGTACGTTGTGTTTCACAACCGTGTTTAGCAGTTGTTAGGTGGTATTGTCAACTTTGTAGCATTGATTTCTTCTTTTTCTCGTTTGTTTTGTTTTTTTTTTTAGATTTTTTTTTTCTGTGCTTCTTTGTCAAAGCAGAAACAACCCTGTACGCTTGATATTTCATTCACTTTGATTCAATGACATGTTAATTTCATTTATTTTTCTTTTTTATTTTCCTCTCATATGTTCTCAAATGTACTCCACTTCAACCCTCGCGTTCTCTCTGTTTTTGATTTCTTTAACACTATGCTTATTGGTCACCTTGTTGGGCATTCCATGTACAATTAGTGCCCACAGTGACTCTGGAACTTTTTTTTTCTTGAGTGCGCATGTGTGTTTCCACGGAAAACTGAGCTAAAATGCCCACTTTCTTCTCTGTGTTTTCTTCCAAAGTCGTCGTGTTTTCCTATTGGTGCTGAAAGCGCAATGTTTGATTGACACCCCACATTGCTTCATGCATTATGGGCTCGACATTTCTTTTCGCCAAGGTGCGCAGAAACAAAAATGCTTTCTGATAAGAGTATACACAACTGCCTGTTTTCCTTCTCTTTTTTTTTCTTCTTTGGTGTCCTTTCTCTTTTTTTTTAACACCAATGTGTTCTCTTTTTTTTTTTTTTACATTTTTCGATTTCTTTCTCCTCTGATTCGTCCATACACTATTGTATCTCTTCTCACCATATGAACTGCCCTTGAGGTAAAAAAAAAAAAAAGAACAAACTTAGCTGAGACTTAGCTCCGTGGTCATTAGTTGGCAAGATCAACAACAGCACATGATCGGCTTTTTCTTTGTGCTCATGCTACGTGAGTCAATTGCGCAGATGGGCACGTTATCATATCACTGTTTGCAAACGAAAAAGGTGTTCTGGGGGAAACAGTTACCGTGTTGATCTGTGGGAGATGCACTGGTCAGTCTTGTGTTCTGGGCATCTCCGCACATTCCACTCCTGCTACCTGCACCGCAATCCGCATCGTCTCTTCGATACTGCCTTTTTTTTTTGCCACTCGTTCTCCTCTTCCCCCCTCTATTCTGCATGTATCCTCTTCGACTCGCAACATTTATTCTATTTTATTTTATTTTCGCCTTTAGTTTATCCACTTTCTTTCTCTTCGAGCATCATGCAGATCTTCGTGAAGACCCTTACCGGCAAGACGATCGCCCTCGAGGTCGAGGCCAGCGACACGATTGAGAA